>JASDQU010588151.1:18665-47775 GCA_032191745.1 Picea mariana | reverse complement strand
GGCCTTTCTCCATTTATACTTTAGGATTTTAGCAAACATTTTGACTTTTGGGGAATGGTGATGTGTTAGAATCAAGTGATTCAAATTGAATTTAATACGTGTAAAAATTGTTTAAATTATATATTTTATATAAAATTTAAGAATATAAATTAAATAGTGTTTGGTTTTATTTATGGGATTAAGTTTAAATATTACATGATTTTATTAAAAATAATTTTCATCATGTTATAAGGAAAATTAGTTTTCTTGATAGTATTATTTAGGTTGTTTCTTGGTTTTGAAGTAAGATCTAAAAGTGTCTCTAATTAGGTAAGAGTTTGTCTTCCTTGGAGGTAAGGAAATAGGTTCGTGTCTCCCCTCTTCACAAGATAGATGCCTTGGACAAATAAGGAAGGAAGTCAACCTTCCTTACATAGCACACAACATAGTACAAGTCATCTATAGCAAGCAAGGAGAGAAGTAGAAGTAATGCTATGTTAGTTTGCAGATCGTTGTTAGCGTCAATCAGTCTTTTACTATAATAAAGCATTCACCAGTCTAAGTAAATGATGGTGATGTCTATTTTAATTAATTAGGTAAGGGTTTGTCTTCCTTGGAGGTAAGGAAATAGGTTCATGGCTCCCCTCCTCACAAGACAAATGCCCTGGACAAATAAGGAAGGAAGTCAACCTTCGTCAGAGAGCACACAACATAGTACAAGTCATCTGTAACAAGGAAGAAGAGAAGTAGAAGTAATGCTATGTTAGTTTTCTGATCATTCTTAGCATCAATCAGTCTTTTACTGTAATAAAGCATTCAACAGTCTAAGTAAATAATGGTGATGTCTATTTTAATTAATAGTCAATTGTGTTAGTAAACGATGCAGTAATTTCTCTTTCCAATCTGATTGCATAGAGAAATGCAAAAGAATAAAGCAACATTTACCGTTTGTAGAAGAACGCCCTGATTTTTTAAGAAGGGATAGAATCCTCTAATATGATTGATGAAGTTTTGGTGAATCCTACGTTATCTTTTCTTCTTGCGTATATGTTTTCGAATTTTGTTTTGCTAAGACGAGTGGGAGAGAGAGAAACGTTATCTGGTGCTCATCGTTTGTTGTTAGCGAGTGTTGGTGTTTTCTTTTGGCTTTAAGAAAGCGTTAGAGAGACAATGCGCACCCCAGGAATTGGTGCACATCTCTGAGTTTCTTGTTGCGCATATGATCAAGTTGCATCTCTCCAATTAGTGGGTAGATAGCATAAAAATGATAGGCAAGGAGTCAACCTCCTGTAGCAACATTTCCCTTTTATTTATTTGTTACGCCATTCTCTCCAAGTAGATTATTAATATCTAAGCGCCTCCCTCACTCAGACCTAGCAATGTGTCCTTCAGAAAATTCGAGCATCTATTGTAGAAGACACCCTTCACAAGAAGATCTACATTCAAGTCAGATCAATTGGTATCAGAGTGTGTTTTGTCCTTGGGACCAAGAACTTCATCGACGAGGCTCATTTTTTTTTTGGGACAAGGTTGTTGACCATGTCACCTTGACGAGAAGCCTCCAGCGAGGAATCCAATGTAGACACATCAAGCCGAGTGGTCAACTTGGCGTTGGCTCTCCAAGAACTGCTTCAACTCCGACAACGAAGACCTCTAACAACCATGCACTCGAACACTCATTTTCAATTACCCAAGTTCGTCGAATAAATGAATGGCAAGGTCATGGATTCCTGGATCTGTATCCTCTCCAATTATTTCAAAACCTCTGATGAGATGGAGGAGGCCACCAAATTGAAAATATCATGTCTTCAACTCGAAGGAATCACCCAAAATCGGTGGGACACACACTTGGACAATGCATAATTGATCGTCAAGATCGGTACTCTACCATCCCTGACAAATGACAGCATTACTTCATGGGATACGTTCTACCAGGCCTTAAGAGAATGCTTCTACCCTCCAGGCTACCTTCAGAATTTACTCACAGAGTGGTTACAACTCTGTCAGCTTTCCAATCAGTCGGTTGAAGGCTACATCAATGTCTTATTCAAGTTGTGCATCCAACTCTATGTCAGCGAACTGGATGAGGTATTAATCATCAAGTTCAATTCTAGTTTGGTGTTACCTCTCCGACAGGAGGTAGATCTTTTTTACTTTCCTTCTTTGGACAAGGCTTTCTTACGAGCCTTGGTCATAGAACAAAAGGTAGCTCCTCGCACCAAATTCCCCACTTATCGCACCTCCAATGCTACTCCACCAAATCCCCAACCACAACCTCACTTAACTTCTTCCTCCACATCCAAAAATTTAGTCTGGTGTACCTTTCACAAAACCAACTCCCACAATTCAGCGGACTGTCGCGGGCTTAAGAATATCTGCAAAACTAAGACGTTGATGGTCGAGGTCAATTCAACATATTTGAAAGAAATCTCAGATACCATTCCCCTCGAAAAACTCATTGAATTTGACCCCTCTCTCATTCTCATGACCAAACCAGAACTAGGTCGCCCTAATATTCCCCTCTTCACTCACAACTACCAAATCAAAATTGAACTAGCCACTCTAATTCTCGACAATCGAATTCAAAAAATATCATTTCACAAGATTTAGTCCAACCTATGCAACTCCCCACAACTCCACACCTCGATCCTTATCAGTTTGGATGGGTACAAAAGGGCGGTCCTCACATTATGATTGCTAGATTTTTCACTGTCACTTTCGCCATTGGTCCTTTCCATGCCATTGTGACCTACGGCGTCTCCCCATTAGATTGTGTTGATCTCCTTCTTGGTCATCCATACCAACATGACCTAAAAGTTGTGCATCATGCTAAAACTCATCAGTACCATCTTAAACAGGCTGGGTGCACCTATGTACTTATTTACTTAGTTGTCACGTCACCACCACCATGAACTGATACCACAGCTACTCACCATGTCATTAATACCCACAAGGCCTCTCTATATTTAATCTGACCCCTTAAACCTGATAAAATTACTAACCTGCACCCCCCCCGCCCCTCGAGGTTTTTCCACTACTACATGAATTTGTAGATGTGTTTCACCCGCCCACCGAACTCCCACCATCCTAGGACATTTCACATTCCATCGATCTCATCCTGGGCACAACACTACCCAATGCACCTACCTATCACTTGGCTCCCAAGGAGGCCACTGAATTAGAGCAAAAAATTGGCCAACTCCTTGAATCTGGCCACACTCAGCCTTCCTCTTCCCCTTGTGCCTCACTAGCCTTCATTATTCCCAAGAAGGACACTTCAAAATGACGTCTTGTTACCGATTACCGAGCCCTAAACAAATCCACCATTAAAAACCAATATCCACTACCCCAGATTGAAGATCTCCTCGACCATCTGCAAGGGGCTTCTTTCTTCATAAAGATGGATTTGATTTCTGGATACCATCAAGTATGCATGCAACCAAATGATATCTGGAAAACAACTTTCAAGACTATGTTTGGCCTTTATGAATGGTTGGTCATTCCTTTTGGCTTGACCAATGCACCAACCACATTCATGCAGCTCATCAATGACATTTTTCAACCACATCTCGGTAAGTTCATCATTATTTATCTTGACGATATTTTGGTTTTCAGCAGCTCATGAGAGGAACACATGAAACATGTGTGCACAGTATTGGTGTTGCTTAGACAACATCAACTGTAGGTGAAAGAGAAAAGGTGTTATTTTGCACAAAGGTCAGTGCAATATTTAGGATTCATTGTCAACTCTATAGGTGCATGCCTAGAGCACGTGCGGGTGCAAGAAATTTATGCGTGGCTAGTGCCAACATATGCCCATCTTCTTAAAATATTTATGGGAGGCATCAATTTATACCACAAATTTGTCTACCATTTCTCACAGTTGGCTCGTCCATTGCATCAGTTAACAAACAAGGAAAATTTTATATGGTCTTGTGATGTGCAACACCACTTCGATAAATTGAAGCAAGCCTTATGCTCTATGCAAATCCTTTGCTTTCCAGACTTGGTCCAACCATTCGAAATTGAGTCGGATGCTTCTCAAATTGGGATTGGTGTTGTTCTTAAACAAGGAGGTCACCCTATAACATACAATTCAGAGACACTATCGGTCGCAAAGCTCAAATACAATACTTATGTTAAAGAATTTTATAGCTTGGTCCAAGCGCTGAAGCAATGGTGCCATTATATTCTAGGAAAAGAGACCATTCTACACACGGATCAACATCTGCTCATCTTCATCAACTCACAGAGTAAGATACAAGAACAATGACATCTAAAGTGGGTAGCATATATCCAACAATTTCACTTGGTTATTAAATATAAAAAGAGAATTGTCAATAAGATGGGCGATATATTAAGCACACCACCAACACAAAGTGATGAATATCTTAGCAACTCGATGTGCAGCCTATGACAGTTGGAAATACATGTATGGAGAATATCCAACTTTTAAAGAGATATGGTTAGCATTACAACAACCCATAGTTATCAATCAAACACCATTTCTACATTACACCATTCAGGAAGGATGGCTATATCATCTCAATCAACTGTGTGTTTCACAATCAGAGGATCGTTTGATCCTCATCGGGGAAGCGCATGCTTCCTCCTGTGGTGGTCACTTCGGGAATGCCAAAACACTCGTACACCTCCAGCGCCACTTCTATTGGCCTGCTATGTCCAAGAAAGTCAATAGTTTCATCAAAGTTTGTGCTCTCTGCTCACAAAGAAAACCGTCTATCACAAACATGGTCTATATCATCCTTTTTTTATCCCCTCTAGCCCATGGGAATCGATTTATGTGGATTTCCTGAGTGGTCTCCTGACCACTTTCAACAAGCATGATGAAATTTCGGTTGTGGTCTGTCAGTTCTCCAAGATGGCGCTCTTTCTCCCTTGCCATAAAACAATTTCTGCCACACAAACGGACAAACTATTCTTCTGACATCTGTGGCCACATTTTGGTCTTCCTAGTAGCATCATTTTTTATCACGACTCTCGCTTCCTTGGTTCCTTTTAGCATACTCTGTGGTCCTTACTAGGCTGCCAGCTTCGATTTTCCATGACATTCCACCCACAGACCAATGAACAAAACAAGGTGGTCAATCGTACATTGGTTCATGCTTTGCGCAACTCCTTCATAAAAAATAAGCAATAGGATGCTTATCTTCACATTTTGCAGCATAGCTACAACAGAGCTACGCATTTTTCCACGTGCTTTTCTCCATTCGACATTTGCTTGGGATTCCAACCACTTGCACCCACCGAGCTGCCACTTAATTTGACTCCTTCAGGTTCAATGCACCATCAATGAGACCAACAAGAAGCTCAACACTTCATTCATAATTTAGCACAGTGACACAAGCAATTGACCGAATCCTTAGAAGCAACACAAGAGCACACACAGCAACATCATGATAAACACATAACCATGAAATTCCAACCAGGAGACAAAGTTTGGCTGCAAATGGAAAAGCAACGCTTCAAAGGGCATCATCATAAGATGCACCCATTGCGATATGGACCATATACAGTTTTGGATCGCATTGGTGAAAATCTTTATCGGTTGACATGCTAAACGTCAACAATTTAAAACTATTTGAGCCGCCTCTTCTTGAGGACACGGTCATTGTCCAACATCCAATGGACAACATTCTGGATTTTCAACCTCCTTTATTGCATGATCAAATTCTGGAGACAAGAACAAACTCCAGCACAGGCCAAATGGATGACAATAGAGACGGTGCAACAATGATTTCTTGAGTTGCTAACAAAAGCAAGGACGTTTTCGAATCTAAACAGGGAGGAATTGGACCAATAAGGAAGGAAGACAACCTTCCTTAGAGAGTGCACACCAGAGTACAAGTCATCCGCAACAAGCAAGGAGAGAAGTAGAAGTAATGCTATGTTAGTTTTTTTTAGCGTTGTAAGCGTTAGTCAGCCTTTTATTATAATAAAGCATTCGCAAATTTAAGTAAATAATGACTATGTTTATTTTAATTAATAGTCAGTTGTGTCATAAAAGTTGCCTCAAATTTCTCTTGCCAATCTGATTGCGCAAAGAAATGCAGAAGAATAAAACGGCATTTACTTTTTTTTTTTTTTAAACCATGGGAACAGCAACCTCCCAAGATCACCTTGATTGTTTAAGAAGGGATAGAATCCTCTAATATGATTGATGAAGTTTTTGTGAATCCTGCGTTATCTTTTTTTCTTGTATATATGTTTTTGAATTTCGTTTTGCTGAGACGAGTGATAGAGGAACGCGATCTGGTGTTCTTCGTTTGTTGTCAGCGAATGTTGGAGTTTTCGTTTGGCTGTAAGCAAGCGTTAGAGAGAGAATGCGCACCACAGGAACTGGTGCACATCTCTGAGTTTCTTGTTGCGAATATGATCAAGTCGCATCTCTCCAATTTGTGGGTAGACAACGTAGAAAAGCTAGGCAAGGAGTCGACCTCCTGTAGCAACCTTTCCCTTTTATTTATGTGTTGCGCCATTGTCTCCAAGTCGATTATTAATATCTGAGTGCCTCCCTCACTCAGACCTAGCAACGCGTCCTTCAGAAAATTCGAGCATAGATTGTAGAAGACGCCCTTCACAAGCAGATCCGTCTTCAAATCAGATCATACCCTCCTCTCGAGACGAGGATCCAGACGTCCCACCAGTTCATCCTCTAGTCTAGTTCTCCCTCTAGTCTGAGAGGCCTTTGGTAAAATCTACCCCTTACACAAACCCAACTACTTTAAAATGGCATAGTTTTCCTTAAACAACTATAATAAGCAAACTTACATTCAAAAATATTGACCACTAAACAATAATAAAATCTATCACCTTATAAATGAAACAATTAATAAAAATTGATTATTATTTTTTCTTCAAAACCCTCTCTTGAGCACTTATAAGTCATATTTTCATTGCATCTCTGTTGAACACTTATATTTCATATTTTCATTGCAATATTATAGGGAAAACAAACGCAGTTTGTACATCAAACTTGGACACAATTTTTACACAATCAGATTTAAACACTCTAAATGCTCCGCATAATAAACATTTCTTGGTTGTTAGAAAGGCGAAATCGAAGGTTCGGGGACCTGTGATTTTAATAAATATTCTATTTTTGTTTTTTGGATAATTATTATCAAAATCTGATCATGTAATTGATGATATTGCAACTTTCTTTAATTTAAATTATACAGTTTTTAATTATGGTTTTTAATGTATAAATGATTCAGCTTCTTAAAAAAATCCCACTCTGGTCTGGATTATGCAATCCCAACCGCTAATTTCTACCCTTTCAACAAATCTTCTAGATTTCTACAATCAATACGACGGATTATTTTTTTAAATAGAATATTTAGATGGATGGACCGTTACAAAATGCGAGTCATGCGACTTAAAGCGTCTACATTCATTGAACACCATGCAAATCCTTTCTGTTTCAGTCCAACGGACGATCACCAGCCGTAATCGCCTCCGAGGGTCGTTACTCTAAAGCCGAACATTACGATTCCTTAACCCTAAGCCACGGCCTCTCTGGCATGATTAGCGAACGGTTGGATAGACTGTTTATCACCACGAGCATGCATGTATAGAGACAGCCAACTGATCTAATTGGAATAATTTATTTCATCATGGGAGCTATCAAAAGCTTGAAAATCATAAGGAATTTCATGATTGAGCAGATTGGTTAGCTCCAATGTTGCATGAGGTCTTTGACTTGGTGGGGGGATGAAACTTATTATGTTGTTGATTTCTCTCATGCTAAAACAATATTTTCTACAAAGTACTCATCATCTAAGTGAAATTTTTCTTTAACCTTTTCATCCCCTCCAGTATGGTGGTGAAAGTATCAGGAGAGGGATTGGTAGAATGGAAAACTATAGGCTTAGGATTAGCCTTGGCTCTAGTAGGGTTAGGATATCCAGCTTCCTTGACAAAGTCCAATTGTCATTCAAACTCTTAGTTTTTTTATTAGCTTCTGTCAGGTAATTGGGATTGGATTAATTTAGAAAGACACTAAATTGGCCATGGAAAGAGTTAACGTAATACAACAATATGGATCTTGGGTTAGGTCGATGAGTTTGAGGGATGTCCTGAACAATTTTATCCAATCCAAGATTAAATTTTTCCACTATCTCATTTTTTTTTATTTTAAAATTATTCAAAGCATTCAAAGAAAATATACTATATTTTGTTTCCATCCATCTATTAAAGAAATCTCTTCTACAAGCATCAAACAATTTTATGCTTATCGAGCAATCCAAGAAACCTATTTTTAACATCTTTCTTCAAAGAAAAATAATTATGAAAAATTCCAAGATTTATAACTTAATCCATAAAAGCATCTGGATGTTATTTAGGACCAATAGCATTATCACCATGAAAAATAAGCATTTTTTCCAATGAAGCAAGCAATTCATGAGGCTAACCTGCAATGTAGTAAAATCGAATGGTCTATAGAAATCAGTCAACCAAGGAGCAACCATTTTATTTCGAGTTAGGAAACTTGAATTATCAACCAATAATCTTCATATATATTGCACGTATTCAAGTCATAATTGATTGTTTAATTATGTTCTCTTATTCTTATATTTTCTTCTTTTATAATAAAGCTCAAGCATAAGATCAACGATACCTTGGGATTTATCCTTTGTATCACACCTCTTTGTTATATTTTTTTTATTGGAGTCACCAAGTGATACAATCAAGGTTATCATTCAAAACAATCTCATCAAGTTACATATAAAATAATAATACAAAAACAAATCTAGAGATAAACCCTATGCAATGGTGCAAAAATGTTACATCAGAGAAAATAAAGTCTTCCCCAACAACGATGCTAGAAATGTTGCCTCCTAAAATAGCACACTTTCCAAATAGGAGCTATCTGGGGAAACAAGAACGTGAAGTGCACCATTGTCACCTCAGTACACTTTCCCCTACACTTTAGGTGAGCTCCTAGAAGCCATGGGGGGTATCCCAAATAATAAAAGTAAACCTATATAAGTGAAAAAAATCCATGCAATCATATAATTTACTTCAATCGAAACATAAAATATATAAGAAGATAACGCATTAGGATTCCAATTATCTAAATATATTCAACTAGAAACAATTGCTTGAATCATTTTGATATCCACTTCAAACAAAGGTTAGGAGCTAGTGGATCTGTGTAACAAATATGATGTGTAATATAAACAACATTAACAACTTTATATTAACATTTATGTTTAACAAAAAAATTGTAACTATATATTCAATAGAATCCAAATAGGCGTTAGAGACAAGCTCTAAAGATACATAAACATTAACCAAGAAAGAACTTGTAAAATGGGTGTTGAATCCCCTTAGGATTTCACAAGTAAGAACTTGGAATTCACCAATTAAAACCTCTATGGAAATGATGAAAAATTACAATTTCATGAGAGATTAATATCACCTATATATATGTAATATAAGCTTGATAAATAATCTCTAAATGAAAGAGAGGCTAGGCATAAGAAATAATACACCTTGATGCACCAAAGCCTAGTTGTAGGGTTTCACCAAATCTAATTTTTAATTCTTTTATTTAGTTTTCAAATTTGAAAATCACCTTAAATAAACCCAAAGAACATTAAATGACACCTTAAATATCAACAAAATAGGGTCAATTTTCCTCCTCATGGTTAGAGATAAAAAAATAATCATAAACCCTAGGAATAATAAGTCTAGGAAATAAAATAATCCATTAACTTTACACTATACAATGAATAAAATCTAAATAAATTGTTTTCTTTCATTTTCACCAGTAGATTTCTTATTAAACAAAACAAAAAAATATATATTTTTTATTTTTTAAAGGTTTTTTTGGTCGGTTGCTAGATATAGGACTAGTGCCTTTTGTTTATCCAATTGGGGCTTATGGGGTTAAGAAGTATGCTCCTCTAAGAATTTATCACATCTATCATATGGACTAGGGTAAGATATTAGAACCATGAAGGAAGAATAATCTCCAACCTAATCAGTATAAGCTAAGAGGACCAAGGCCCTACAAGAAGGGATTCCTTAAAGGAAAAAATATTCACCAACAAGATCAACTATAACTTGAATAAAAAGATTAAAAATTCTTTCAAAGGAACTAAGAGGAAAAAAAAAAGAAATTTAGTAAGTACTTATCCAAGTTAACAAGAGAAGAGGGAAGGAATAAACCCTAGAAAACCTCCTCTCCAAATAGTTAAGTAACTCCTCAAATGGATTGATCTTGAAATCTCGTAGAATACTTGATTCACCATAGAAAATATTTAATGCAACAAGAATATAACCAAGAAAGAGAAATTTCCATGAATTGACACCAAAATCTCAAAAGAAATATTTTCTATTCATTCTAGTCACAAATGATCCAACAATTCACGACGATTTGGAATGAGAGGAGAGCCTCTATTTATAGAGGAAGATTCTACATAATCCCCATTATTTATTAATTATTTTTCCATTAAATTAGCCTAGGAGACTACGATCCAAATAAAGGAGACTAAGTCAATACATAATTGAAAATGATGCCACATGTACATAACACCCTAATGAGAGAGGAATATCCCACAAATAATGAGGTTGATTTACTCTCCTAATCGAATGTTTGAATCAATTATTTATGGGGAGACCTCACAAAAAGGTGAATGTATCCTCCCAAGCAAGAAAATATCCAACATTCCTCACCTCCAGCATTCCTCTCCTCCAATTGGAATGACCTCCTAAAAATGTGGAGAATGACCTCAAAAGTGGATGGCCACCTCATAATGTTCTCACGATATGCACAAAAGTAATCTCTAAGGTATGCCCAAGCCCTGAAATAAAGAAAGGATCCTCCACAAGGAAAGAAAGATCCATATCCAAGTCAAATTGTCACCCAAAACACCCACATGGGTGTCATAAACCCCACACATGTGGTTCAACCCTTAAATCATGTGAATGACACATCCAAAAGTGGTTAAATAACAAGAGGGACCTAGGATCTCCAATGTGACATGTGTAGAGAATGTCCATGTTTTAAAAAGTAGCCTAAATGTTCCTTTAAGGATGTGACTAATTCATCGGGATATGTGTCCTTCCTCGACAACTATGACACTGCCTCGACAAATGTGAGATTGAGTGAAGACATGTGGAATAATCTATGATAATACATGGATAAAGTGTGATGAATACATAAGTGTTAAGTACCAAAGATCTGAAAAACACAATCATCACACAAGATACAAAGAAGAATGTAGAAACCCTCCTTTATTATTATTGAAACCTTTAGTGTAGGGAAACACCTTACAATTGATCCTTTTAAAGAAGGAATCCACTCATGTTCACTTGCCTCTTTGATGGGGAAACCTCCGAATGAGATATGCTTCAAATACAATAGTCCTTCAATAATGCTCATTACATTAATCATACTTCCTTATATCATACTAACTACCTTCTAAGAACCTTCTAGAGGAGGAACCTTCTAGTAGGTGGAACCTTCTAGTAAGCCCTCTTACATTAATTGTGTTCACACTAGGCCTTATTTACTAAAACATACCTCCATACATAACAATACATATATACTATTATATCCCTTGGGTACCTCCCTAGGTTCCCCATATTATATCCCTAGCTACACTACATTCCACCCCCCTTAGAAATGTGTCTTCCTTAATCCTTGTTATGACAAAGTGAAACCATATAACAAAGTCCCATGGATAAGTATGGGCCATAATGATGAAGTAGGTTGGAGAACCGAGATCCCATGTAGAAGTTCTAGCTACCATGTTGAAGTAGTACAAGTTCCACTTTAATCATGGGTCCCATGTCAAAGTGTTCATGTGAACTCCTCGCTGGAGATATTGAAACTCAATAACCAGCTGAAAATGGTGTTCCAATGATCTACACTCATCATGTGGATATAATTATGTAGATCCATCCAAAAAATCATCCACTAGTATAAGAGAATAAAAAAAATGAAAAATAGTAATCAGAAAAGGATCTTGACCACTTTCCATACTATGCTCTACATAAGGTGGAGTAGAGTCATCAAATAGAAGATGAAAGTGGTTGTCATCCCATAAATGAAAACTATCCATATACCAATAATCAAAATCGGCCTTGAAATCATACCAATCATATATTTCTTGATTATATTAGTCCATGATGATCTCCATAATATCTATTTCCTACATTTTAGCTATGGTCTCTTGAATATTGCAAACATTTTTTTTTATGCTCTCAATATCTCAAAGAACCTTGTTGAAGCCCATGCGGAGTTGGGAGCTAATATCCATTGGATTCACCACATATAATATACCAAAAGAAATATATGAAAATATTCTATCCAATGACACTAATTTGGCACAAAATCTGAGTGACCTATCAAAAGTTATGAGCTCTACAGTCTTGTGGTCATCACGAAAACACCCTGAAAATTTGTTGATTTAGATCAACAGTATATTCATTTCTGAAGCTTCGATTTGGATGATTTTTTTTTTTAATTGGTGGATTTTTGTGGGGAACTCATATATACAATTAGCATGGGACAATTCAGAACCAGTTGGTACGTAAATCTACAAAATCATGGCCACCCTCGGAAAAACCATGAAAAAATGGATAATTTTAAATCGATGATATCTTGATCACCCAAACTCTGATTTAAACAAAAAAAAATTAAATTGGTTTTTTTCCAAGAAGAATTCATATCTACAACCAGTTTCTTCAAATTATTTCTAGAAAGATACAATAATTTATCTAAGTTTCATGGCCCTCTTTTTTCTTCTTCTTTAAAAAACTTGCAAAATAGAAAAAAAAATCATCTTTTCTCAACTGAAGAAATTTCTCTAATACCACTTTTTAAGTACCAAATATTTGAAAAACACAATCACCACACTAGATATAGAGAACATTGTAGAAAGTCTCCTTTATTATTATGAAAACCCTTAGGGTAGGGAAACACCTTACAATTTATCATTTTAAGGAAGGGATCCATCCATCTTCACTTTCCTCTTTGAGGGGGTAACAACTTACTGAGATATGCTCCAAATACAATAATTTTTCAATCACTCCCATTACATTTCTCATACTTCCTTATATAATACTAACTACTTTCTATGAACATTGTAGAGAAGGTACCTTCTAGTAAGCCTTCTCACATTTATTATGTTCACTACTACAATATATCTAACTATGGTAGTGGGCCTTATTTAATAATATAGTGGACATATTCAACCTTACATTGAATGGAATCCATTATTATCACTATGGGCCCTTAGAACCCCAATTAGTCCCCTAGCTACACTACAATAAGAGAGGGATCCATGATCAGGAATACAATAAGTGTGGTATACATATGTGTGAAAACCTTTACAAAGAAAAACACTTTAACATCATATACAAACAGGGTAAGAGACCATGCAACTCCCCTAGATCATGTGTCCTAGTAGATCCACCCCAAGACGATTGCATATCTAACATATATCATAAATGAATGACATGGTGAGAGTTACCAACATAGCCATGAAAGAAAAATATAATCTCAATATGGGGACTAAAAGGATGTGCCATGACCAAGCACATGGGGTTTGGAGATACCACATAATCCCCCTACAAATACATAGAACATCTAAGCATGGTCCAATACAATACATGAGTTCAAATACAACCACACTTTTGGCTTATCATGGTACAATAAGGCATATAATCTTATCATATGATGGTCCACATCTAGTAAAAAAATGTAGGGTACATTGAGGTGAATCTGAGGTGTAACATGTCTATTCTTTGGTAGTTCTTGATGGGATTCAAAATGATCTCCCAGGATATCGTCACTCAATTATTATTTCCTTTGAATTGTACCCTCTAATAACTCATCCTCCTTTGATGGGAGGTAATTTGAATTTAAACATCCCACAAGTGTATCCACTGTGTTTTTTTCCCATCCTCTGTTATATAATTCATACATTTTTTAGTCCCTTCCTCCTTCTATTGAACTTCCTTTTCCTTCCACAACTTCTTTAGAAACCATTGGACATAGTTTTCCACTATATGTCGATATGTATGAAGCCTTACACATCAGAAGGGTATTTTTATATAATCTACAATATGTCTATGCATATTGGCTCCCATTACCATTTCAATACAATCTAGTATCCCTTCTTTTAAGTCAACTTCAATAAGAACTCATGCCATGTATGTATGCACACGCTTTTTGTATGAGCTATCTAGGTTTAAGGTTTCCCCAATACTATCACCTATCCCTATTAATATGCCATCTGATTGTCATTCAAGAAGAAGCCTAAGTAACTACACCCACACTAGTTGTTTCGAAATTGGTTTTGATATCATATCAAAACATGCACTCCTTTTCACCATAGTCAAAATGGTTGGAACCCAATACCATTGCTTCCTGAGGATTGTTAACATCTCCCTTAGATTAGGAGATAAATGCTAACCAACTCCTTGTCATCACATGAAACGTTGGACAAATACCTCTAAACTACAGTCCAATGTATTTTCACCCATTTATCTACCATGAAATGTTCCTATAAGTTCCCTTCCCTACTATTCCAACATCTACTTGGGTTATATTTGTTAGAATATGATGGATGTGCTCACTTTTCCATAGAAAATATCACTATTGTCACCAAACCATAGGTCGAAGCCACCCTCCGAGCACCTTAACCTTGACAGAGAATCATTCAGGAAGCAAACCCTAGGATAGATAGCCAAACAAAGGGTGGCGTACCTTTCTCCAAGGATAGCGCACCAAACAAGAGCTGATCAGATAGTCCAAACCATAACCAAGAGATAGTCCAAGACAAAACATAATCTGCTAGCTGCAGCAGCTGCAGCGACAGCTCTCCTCCAAAATTGTGCACAAACTTTCTAACTACAGTGTGCACAAGTGAGCTCTACATTTCTGAGAATGCCTGCCAAAATGAAGACTGACCTCCTGTATTTATACTAAAACTGGAAAACTACTTGCGCCGACTTCTCATTCTGGGTTCCTATTTATTATATCTTTCCGCTGACTTCTTCTCTTGGAGGCTAATAACCTAATACAAATTATCCTCTTGAACCGAATTGTATTATAGGGTTATTAGCCAACTAATTAGGGTTTCTTCTTGCTTCCTGGAATATTCTATTCTCATTAGGTTTACACATGGAGACAAATACCTCCCGCAGCTACCATAATATCAACACTCCCTCTTAGCTAGGGAGGTATTACAGGTAATTGTCTTGAGCACAAACATACCATTCACCCGGTAGCATCAACATAGTTGTATAGACTATCTCATGACTAGATCATGAGCACCATCATAACCATCAGTGTCATCAGCTACATCATCTCTCAAAACCATACTCCATCTGAGTAATTAGACATGATGTTGAATAAGTCACTCACTTCACAGAGTGACACAAGATCCATTCTTCTAATCCGGACATATGTCCTAGAAGAATAAATGTCCTAAACCATTTTATGTCTGGGAAATATCTGTCCATTGATCATCCATCTAGATGATGATCATTTCCAACACTACTGATAGTTTTCAAGGTAATCAGAATAATGTCATTCAATAGAAAACAACTGTGTCTATACATAGTAGTACACAAGTACAATTCAGTGGTACACTACCACACCAAGTAGCACACAGATACTTGATCAGTGACATATAGTCATAGTTAGTGGAACACATCCACCACAGTAGCATACATCTATTGTCTAGAGATATACCATCTCCATAAAAATCATATGATATCAACTTGCACAGAAAAAATTGTTATGATATAAATTGAATCATCTGGGCTATTCTTCCACTCACATCTGTGAGATCTGGAAGAGCATCAGCCCTGAGAAGGTAAACTATCAATGATGAGCTATCTTGACTATTCTTCTCAAGCAAGGAAGAATAATTGTCCTGATTTCTGAGCCTGGACCATTCCCTATCCTGGGCCATTCCTCCGACACTAAACAGAGTGCAACCTGGAGCGAATCAGTCTGCCCTAGGGAATGCATGTCCCTAATTCTTGAACCTGGACCATTCACCTATCTGGCCCATTACTTCGTCACTAAACAAAGTGCAACATGGAGAGAATGAATATGCCCTAGGGAATGACTGTCCAGACCATTTCCTAAGAAAATGATTGTCCTGCACCAACCTCCAAAACGGACCATTCTTCGAAACTGCTCACAATTGTGAGCTTCGAAAGAATGAATGTCCGGCGAGGCGGAGCAGTCTTCTTGACCACTACTAAGAGTGGTCACCAATAAGAGAGATTGTCCTAGACCATTCCCCATGTTAACCACAATGGGAAATCATTGTCTATGGTACATCAGCAATCCATCAAACCATTTTCATTACGAAAATGACCATTCAATCTCGACCATTTTCTGAACTGGAAAATGCATGTCAGTCAGAAATCTCAAACCACTTTCCAAACTCGAATGGAACTACTCATCCTAGACCATTTTTCGAACTGAAAAATGATGTCCATAAATCAATAACACATTAGTTCTCCCTCCCAACCTGGGAGTCATCTCTTCCTTTTTCAATAAGGAAGTCTTCTCCACGAGCTCTAGATTGAGTATGCAAACTCTTTCATCGTGGATAGGGGCTTTACCAAAATGTCTGCTTATCTGCTCATCTGTGGAGATGTATATTGGAGAACCAATTTCCCTTTTCTGGACTTCATCACGGGGAATGTAATGCTTGATCTCAATGTAATTCGATCTTTCTGGAACACTGGTCTTCTCCGAAGGCTTCATATAGCTCTGATCAGTATAGTATATCATTGTTGGATTCATCTTTGTTTTTTTCTAGCTCATAACATTGTGGCAAGGGTCAAACTGGAACATATCCAAGTGGTACTTCTTCTGCCATCATGAGAGTTTGTCATGGATTAGAAAACCATCATCCTAAGCTTCTATGTAACCATTCTGATACAATATCTCTTTTATAGAAATCTTCATCATGCTTCTGTTGTGCATTGGAGGTTCTCCACCAAGTTGTCTTCTTCCATCTGCATACAAGGGTTTCTTTCTGGTAAACCTCAAATCCTTCAGGTTTCTCTACATACGCTCTTTGTTCAATTATTTTGGAGAACAGTCTTTGCATTCATCTGATGTACACTCCAACCCATGGATATTGCGGACAATATAATGACTCATGTAGAGATATGTCTGGTTTACTAGAACAGGTAATCATCATAGTCTTCTCCCTCCATCTGGGAGAAACTCTAGTTCTGGATCTTGCAATGCTTACATTCATCAGTCTTTCATACACTATTCTTCATCACAACTTTTAGTTCCTCTGCTTGATGTCTTTTGGTGAGTTCAGATCAGGCTAGTAGTCTTGTGACTCTTGATACAATGACTGGTTGTTCTGGTTTTACTTTCTTTCTTGGACTCTTCATGTTTCTCTTTAGATTTTAGGTCCATGAAGTTTTCTATAGATTCCATGACCTGAAGATTCCAACTTCTTCCTTTCATTATAGGATCATGGATGTGGATGGATAACCAGGGATACTTTAAGGTTTCTTTTCAAAGAAGACTTCTTCTGAACTTCTTTTCATGGATTCTACCATGGATATATACTTCATCATCTTCAATGGATCATAGGATTAGCTCCCTCCTAATCCTTGCTTCATGTATGAGTGCACGTTTTTCTTTTAGAATTATATAATCAACTCCCTCCATCATAACATAATCCACGCTTTCGTCTGCATCCTTATTGCCTTCTGCAAAGTGTCATAAGTCTTTCTCCAATTTCCTCTTGATTGTTGACTTCTTTCTGTCTTTACTTCTTCTAGGTTTCTTCAAGATTGATTCTTATTTAGGCTTATCTTGCAGTTGTTACTTATGTAATAAGTTCCACATGAATTGTTTGATGTACTTCATCCTTTCATGTGTATTGTCTGTCTTGTAGTCATAGTGACAATAATCCTTATCTTGTTGTTCTTCCATGGGTATAATTTCTCTTGGAAAATATAATCTTCTAAGAAATAGATATACAAGATATGTACAGGGACTATGCAAACAAGTTATGTACAAGAACTATGAAGAATATTGTTACCTTGTCTTTAGAAGAAGAAGTATGTTTTGTCTTGCTTAGTCTTCCTTGAGGGTTTCCTTTCTTCGGTAATTGATGCTTCGTGTGTCTCCTTCCTTTTCTTTATCTCGGGACAATGATTCTTGTAGTGACCATATTTTCGACAATTGAAGCATTGTATGTCTGACATATCCTTCTTTTGATTTGGCTTTTTCCCAAACTTCCTTTTGTTCCTGAAATTATTGAATCTTATTGTGAAGTCTTGATAATCGTATTTCTTTTGAGGTTTCTCTTTTACACTAATCCTTGATTCTTCTTGTGCACAACAAGTCCAAATTTATTCAAATGTAGGATACTCCTTCCTTGTGTTCATACTCGCGGCAAATGCATCCCATGTCTTGGGAAGACCATTGAGTACTATATTTACCAATTCCTTCTTTGAGATGGTCTCTTCAATAGCTTGTAGTTGATCTCTTAACTGACAGATCCTTACAAAGTATGATTTTATGATTTCATCATCATTCATCTTCATATCACATAGCTCATTCTTCAGACTCATTACTTGTCCAATGTTTCTGACTGAGAAGAGGTTTGTTAGGGCATATTACATCTTCTTAGATGAGTCAAGATGGGAGATGTAGGGTATCAAGTGGTATTCTATATAATCGACTATGATACTTATGGCATTGATGTCATTATCTTTGAACTTCTCCATAACTGCAATGTTCTACGGTTCCTTCTCTTTTCCTTCTTCAAACTCTATTTCAACGATCTTTCCTTTCACAATATCCAACAATTTATTCTTGGCAAGGATGAGGTCAATCCTTGTCTTCCATGCTCTGAAGTTAGAAGCTCCATCTAACTTGTTTTCTGACTTCATAGAGTGAGTCATGGTTTCCTTGACTTGGTCAACCCTAGATTTGACCAAAAAACTCAAACTTGACGTCTTAGCTTGCTAAGAGTACCAGGAGGTGCGCTAGGCTAGGGCGCACTGGTCTATCTGGAAATTAGGTCAATCCCTTCACTTAAGGTGCCTCAACGAGAGGGTTAGGGTTTTTGCAACTGCACCTGCTAGTAACCCTAGCGACAGTGATTTAGTAATTGCTCCTGCTAGAAACCCTAGCGATAGTTCTTCAACGAGCTTAGTATCCTTATGGATATTCTCCCTTCTAGTGATTAGACTGAATGAATGGATGTGCTCATTTTTCCATAGACAATATCATTATTGTCACCCAACCATAGGTCGAAGCCACCCGGTGAGTACCTTAACCTTGACAAAGAATCATTCTGGAAGCAAAACCTAGGCTAGATAGACAAACAAAGGATGGTGCACCTTTCTCCAAGGATAGCACACCAAACAAGAGCTGGTCAAATAGTCCAAACCATTACCAAGAGATAATCCAAGCCAAAACGTAATCTGCTAGCTGCAGCAGCTGCAACGACAACTCTCCTCCAAACTTGTGCACAAACTGGTTAACTGCAGTGTGCACAAGTGAGCTCTGCAGTTCTGAGAATGCCTGCTAGAATGAAGACTGTCCTCCTGTATTCATACTAAAACTGGCAAACTTCTTAGGCCGACTTCTCATTCTGGGTGCCTATTTATTATTTCTTTTAGCCGACTTCTTCTCTTAGAGGCTAATAACCTAATACAAATTATCCTCTTGAGTCGACTTGTCTTCTAGGGTTATTAGCCAACTAATTAGGGTTTCTTCATTCTTCCTGGAATATTCTATTCTCGTTAGGTTTACACATGGAGGTAAATCTCTCTCGCATCTACCATAATATCAAAAATACTTCCTCACCTACTACCAATTTCACCAACTCTTTCTGCCTCTTAACACACAACCTGACTTTATGTGTGCTTGATTTGTCATCTCCTTTTACACTTCTTCCAATCAACCCTATTCCATTTAGATACCCCAATTCAAGGTTTCCTCCCACAAATTGTATCCCTATAATTGCACCCAGCCCTTTCTCTATTGATACTTCCTTACTGGATTGAGAAAATATCCTTCCAACTTTATTTGGTTGTTGGATTATAGATCTTAGGGTTCCAAATTCCAACTTCTAAGTCGAGTGAATGCTAAGATTATGTCTACTTCCCTTGGGTAGAGCTCCCTTAATGAACTCATTTAAATTGTTTCCTTGAATCTTGATCTCATAAGTGTTTAACATTACTTCCTTAAGCCCTCCATGCTTGTCATTATTACTTCAACTTTAGTTCCCCCTAAGGTTTTTTGAAATATTTTACTTGGCCCCTATTTTCCCTCACAACCTTGTTTCTCCACCCACATGCTTGACCCTAGTTGTGACCAAGACTTCAACCTGCTTGAATGGATCTAGGGTATTGTCTTGGAGTCCCTATTTAGATTATGTTGCCCCCTCCCATCATACATGTCTTTACCAAAGTGAAGAGATATAACAATTATAAAAGAGTAAATTTCATATATGTATATATGTAGATAGACCCAAAAAAAAAATATAACATAAAATTTCAACAAACAATTATCATCATCATCATAATCATAATAATAATAATATAATATAAATCTATTTTAATTAAATCAATAAATCGTTTAAAAAAAAATTACAATTTAATTTCTTTTTTATTTATTTTTATATTTAATAAATATATATTAAAATAAACTTTACATAATAATTTTTTCCATATGTATAAATATTATTTAAATTATTACCATAATAATAATAATATAATATAAATCTATTTTAATTAAATCTTTAAATCGTTAAGAAAATGTACACTTTAATTTCTTTTTTATTTATTTTTATATTTAGTAAATATATATTAAAATAAACTTTACATAATAATTTGTTTCCATTTAATTTAATTTATAAATCTTATTTAAATTGTAGATCTTATTGCCACTTATTAATAGAGTAAAGGTGAGCCTTACAAAATCATTATTATTAAAGAAATTGACTAGTTTTTCTTCAACAAGAAACCATTAAAAATTAAAACCCCTTTAAAAATAATTAAATTGTGTTTCAATTTCTTTTAAAACGATAAAAAAAAACAATTAAAATTAAAATTATTAAAAATACTTAAATTAAAAATTTAAACTACTTAAAAATAATTAAAATTAAGATTTCACATACATCAAAGGGAAATAAAAATATATATCAATTAAAGGTAGACCAGCCTTCAAAAAAAATTGACCACATATATGAAAATAAATAGATATACCAATCAAAGGAACACGAACTTTAAAAAAACAGTTGACATATATAACACGAGCTTTAGAAAAAGTTGACATATATATATATATATATATATATATATATATATATATCAAAAGAAAGATCGACACTTCTCAAAGGAAAATAAGCCTTTAGGATTTTAGCAAACATTTTGACTATTGGGGAATAGTGACCTGTTAGAATCAAGTGATTCAAATTTAATTCAATAGATTATAATTTAATTCATTAAATTATATATTATATATATAATTATTAAGAATATAAATTAAATATAATTTTATTGTAATTAAATAATGTTTGGTTTTATATATGGCATTAAGTTTAAATATTATTTAAAATGCAAATGATTTTATTAAAAATAATTTTTATCATATTATAAGGGAAATTAGTTTATTGGGGAATAGTGACATGTTAGAATCAAGTGATTCAAACTTAATTCAATAGATTATAATTTAATTCATTAAATTATATATTATATATATAATTATTAAGAATATAAATTAAATATAATTTTATTGTAATTAAATAATGTTTGGTTTTATATATGGCATTAAGTTTAAATATTATTTAAAAAGTAAATGATTTTATTAAAAATAATTTTTATCATGTTATAAGGGAAATTAGTTTTCTTGATAATATTATTTAAGTTGAACTTGCTTTTTGAGTTTGGAGTAATATCTAAAAATGTCTTTAATTAGATAAGAGTTTGTCTTCCTTGAAAATAAGAAAATAGATTCATGGTTCCCTTCCCCACCATTGTAAGAAACCTTTAATAAAGTTTACCCTTTACACAAATTCAATTACTTTAAAATGACATAGTTTTCTTTAAACAACTATAATAAGCAAACTTACATTTAAAAATATTAACCACTAAATAATAATAAAATTTATCACCTTAAAAATTAAACAATTAATTAAAAATAATTACTAATTTTTCTACTAAACCCTCTCTTGAACACTTGTAAGTTATATTTTCATTGCTCCTCTCTTGCACTTATATTTCATATTTCATTGCGATATTGTAGGGAAAACAAACACAGTTTGTACATCAAACTTGGACACAATTTTTACACAATCAGATTTAAACACTCTAAATGCTCCGCATAATAAACATTTCTAGGTTGTTAAAAAGGCGAAATTGAAGGTGTGGGGACATGTGATTTTAATAAATATTTTATTTTTTGGATTTTTTTATAATTATTATTAGAATCTGAATTATGTAATGGATGATATTGCAATTTTTTTTAATTTAAATTATATTATTTTTAATTATTCGGCTTCGTAAAAAAAATCTAATCTAACTTATATTATACAATTTTAATATCTTTTTGGATTTTATTATGCAATCTCAACAACTGATTTCTACCCTTTCAACAAATCTTTCTAGATTTCTAGAATCGATATGACCGATTTTTAAAATAAAATATTTAGATGGATGGACCGTTACAAAATGCGAGTCGCGTGACTTAAAGCGTCTACATTCATTGAACGCCATTCGAATCCCTTCTGTTTCAGAATACGCTATTGAGGGGACCGTTACCAAATCCAACTCACGTGACTTAAAGCGTCTATATTCATTGAACGCCATTCCATTCCATTCCCTTCTGTTTCAGTCCAACTGCCGACCACCAGCCATAATCGCCTCCCAGGGGAATGAATCTTTCTCCAATGCAGAACTTTGTGAACCCCACGCCACGGCCTCGCTGGCATGATTAGGTAACGGAGTGGATAGACTGTTCATCACTATGGGCATGCATGTATAGAGACACCCAACTGATTTTCACGGGTTACTCACCCATAAACGGATAGCTATCACAAATGCTATGCAGAGGTGCTGATAGTGGAGAATAAAATACCGATCTATACTTTATAAATCTTGGTCCTGTTAGAGTAGCGTTGTCCTTTACCAGAGGAATCGAATCCCAAAAATTATCCCTTCGGATTTGAAATTCTGAAAGGTTACAACTTTTTCGTACTTTATAAATCTTGGTCCCGTTAGAGTAGCGTTGTCCTTTACCAGAGGAATCGAATCCAAAAAATTATCCCTTCGGATTTGAAATGGTCAAAGGTTACAACTTTTTCATAAGAGGGGGACACATCCAGAGTTACATAAGGGGAAGTCAATTTCATAGCTCAATTTAATTTTTTTTGGAAATGGGTATAATTAATGATTTTTTAATCTAAAAATTTAATTTTATGGTTAGCAATTAAAGATGTTGGCATATTCTTAGTATGAATGGGATTTACTGTTCATAACTTCCTAGCATTTATGACAGGTTTACTTTTTCACATTTACCTAATCATATTAAGAAATTACTATGATTGACAGATTTAGATGATTAACAAGATATTTGTGCAAATTTTTATTTCCAACTTTGAATAATTAACAACGGATTGGAATGTGAATAACTTAATACCATGTTTAAAGTGGATTGGAGTGTAAACTACCTGGCACCACTTTTGGAAATCCTTAAACTGCATGGATACTATGCAACCCACAAGTGTTGTGTACGTTTCCTTCGAAAGCCTCGCAGTTCTTTCGAAAAAGCAAAATCATGAGATAGCTCTTGGGCTGAAGGTGAGTGGATATTCCTTTGTATGGTTTATTCGTCCATCCTCTTCAAAATGGGACATTCATAGTGGCAAAGACTTGCAGAGGGTTTCCAGAACGAAAGCTCTGAACAGGGATTTGTCATTCCATGTGTTAAATATATTGTACCCTCAACAGTATGACCGTACAGTGCCAACTGTACTGGACAGTTGTACTTTCTATTTTTGTCTTGCTTGAGCATATATAGCTCAACCATCTTACATTGTAACCAAGTTCTAAGTTCTGTACTTCTTCATACATTCTCAATATACTGTTCTATTCTCTTCTCTCTGTATTCTCTCTTTGCCTCACAATTTATCATGGTATCAGAGCTACAACACTAAGACTCTTCACACAGTCCGGAGAGCCACACGATCCACACAGCACAGAGCTTCACAGATCTTGAGAGCACGCGACATAGACTTTTCACAAAGCTTGAAGAGCTGTCCGTAAGACTCTCTAAAAGATCATCGTGAGAAGCTAGCGGAGGAAGCAGAGAATGCAGAAGAAGAAACCTGCACAATTTTTTCAAAGAACCGTCAAAGATTGACGCAGAAGAGCTGCAGAATGAAAGAAGTTTAAAGAACTTGAAGATTTCACTTCAATTTGTTAAAGATTCAAGCAGAAGGCATAATCGTTTAAAGATTCTTGGAAATCGCTCAAATCTGTCAAAGATTGTAGTAGATCACAAAGAAATCGTGATTTTTTTTTCAAATCATTGAAAGATTCACGAATCTTTCTTCCACAGGTGTAAAGAACGCATCTCAGGTGAAAAGAACAGCCACTGAAGCCGTGAAATTCGTCCTGCGAACGGTTCCAAGGCGGGAAACCAGTCCATAAGGGACCAGGAGAGCGCGGAAAGGGAGAAAGAGTTTCAGCCATCAGATCTTGGGCACAGGCCCGACAGTCGTTAGATCAACAAGAAGTTGCACAACGATTAGTCATGTGGAGCGCACAGGAGGTTTTTTGGCTTGTGAAATCCTGACGTCATCTTGACCGTCAATCCAGAGACACGTGGTGAGATCCTATTCCATCGCAAAATCACGAGTTGGACGAGCAAAGGAAACTGCTCTCCACAAACTCCGATACGCGATATCGCGACCAGATCTCAGCCGTCCATCTCTCCTGGGCATGTGGCGAACATAGTAGCGCCCATCGACATTTCGACATTCGAGGTTTCAAGTTGTCAAAGAAATTTGACATCGCAACTCGCGAAATCGCGATACGCGAAATCTCGATCAGATCAAAGCCGTCCATTTTGATCAGACACGTGGCAGACATCGAGGGCACTGTCAGTGTATCAGCATTCGGAGTTTCAAGTTGACAGACACATTGTGTCAACGGAGCATCACAAACCGCGATATCCCGAGGAGGCATCAGGACCGTCCATTTCACCCGGATGCGTAGCGTAAATCCAGCGACTCCGCAACAGTTCTGACCAGGAAAGGGAAATCGACAAATCGAGATTCAGCAAATCGTGAATCTTGAAAACAAGAAACTCAAGCACTTCAAAACTCTGAACCCTGAAATCTAGTCAAACGAGTCAATCGACGCATCGGCATTTCGCGAATCCTGGGGACAAGAGGTCTAGGACATAACATATCATGAAATCGCGAGAAGGGATCACGACCGTCCATCAGTTGAGGACGTGTGTCACAGATCGAAGCCATCGGGAAAAGTCCCGACAGGACAGCGCCATCGAAAAATTGACGATCGCGGAATCGAGGAGACAGAAAACCTCGACATCAGAAATCACGAAATCCCGATTCGCGATATCCCGATAAGATCTGGACCGTCAGATCGCAGCACGATATGGACCGTTGAAAATTCCAAAGGCGATTTTTTGCGTTTCGGCATTTTGCAAGACAAGGAACGGGAAAAGCCCGTAGCGCTTTAACACAAGGCGTGTGGTCACATTAAAAGGAGACCAAGGGCCAATTCAAGCTCGATAAGCTCCTATTGGCCATCGGCAAATCGACATTTCTGAGATCGGAGGTAAATACGAATTTTTTTTTCCCTCTATTTTTCCAGCATTTTTTTTAAAATGGCGTCGACTAGCAATCTCGACCCAACTCAGGGTCCGATTCTTCTGGGAAAGAATTACGAATTTTGGTCTCTTCGCATGAGGTTGTTCTTGCAAGCACAAGAGTGCTGGGAACCAGTGGATCTTGGCTATGTAGAACCAGATCCAGCTGCCCTCACTGCCATGACAAATGCCCAGAAAATTGCTCAGGCAACTCTGAGGACCAAAGAAAACAAAGTGAAATTCTAGATTCAGAATTCTGTGGATGATTCGATATTCTCGAAAATCACAGGCGCTGGTACTTCCAAACAGGCGTGGGACATCCTCAAAATGTCCTACCAAGGAAATGACAGGGTAAAAATAGTTAAACTGCAGTCCTTGTGGACACAATTCGAGACTCTTAGGATGACAGAGTCCGAAATTGTAGATCAGTTCATGACCAGAGTCATGGGAATCATGAACCAGATCAGACTAATTGGTGAAACCATCACTGATCAACGAATTGTTGAGAATATTCTCAGAAGTCTACCCAAGAAATTTGAAATGGTTGTCACAACCATCCTTGAATCCAAGGATTTGTCAAGATTTTCAACAGATGAACTAATTGCTTCTCTGGTGACACATGAGACAAGACTACATCTCACAGATGACTCAATCTCAAATGCCTTCCAATCTCAATTCTCATTTAAAAGAGGGAAAGGCAGAGGAAGAAGTAGAGGAAGAGGGAACAACCAGGGTAACCCTCATACCAGTGGAGGAAATAGACAACAATATCCAAATAACAATTTCCAAAGTCACAAAAATCAACAACAAACTCAACATCAGAATTTCTAGCCTCAAAGAGGTAGAGGGAGAAGAACAAATGAAAAATAAAGCATACAATGCTATTACTGCAAAAAGTATGGGCACTATGAATCTGAATGCAGGAAGAAGCAGGCAGATCAGCTCTCAGGTAGAGCACGTGTGTCAAATCACACGGAAGAAAACTTAGGAGGTATGTTTCTCTCATGCCACAAAACTGAACAACAACCTAAAGATCTCTGGTTGCTTGATAGTGGATGCAACAATCACATGACAGGTAACAGAGAATTACTTTCCAGCATTGATTCATCAATATCATCTGATATTACCCTTGGAAATGATCATTTAGTAAAAATTCAAGGAAAAGGAATTGTTCCTATTCTTACTAAACAGAATGTAAAGAAAGACATATCTAATGTCTATCATGTTCCAGACTTGAAACATAACTTGTTAAGTGTAGGACAGCTCATTGAAAAATGATATAAGGTACTTTTTGAGGGAGTAAACTGCAAAATCTATGATAGAAAACCCAACAGAAAATTGATTTCTGAAATCTATATGACTCCCAATAGGATGTTTCCCCTCACCCTCAGAACTGCAAATCTGAGTCAACCTTATGCACAGAATGCATCAACCATGAATGAAACAATGGTTTGGAATACTAGATTTGGACATCTACCATTTCAGAGTCTAAGACTCCTTCAGAAAAACTCCATGGTCAAAGGTCTACCTATTCTTAAAGAGCAAATCCCCCCATGTGAGTCTTGCATACTTGGAAAACACAAGAGAACCAGTTTTCCACAGTCTTCCAATCAAGCCAAACAGCATCTTGAACTTGTTCATACTGACCTATGTGGACCAATGCAAACAGAGTCAATAGGAGGTAGTTTTTACTTTCTAACGTTTATTGATGATTTCAGCAGGAAAATTTGGATCTATTTTCTCAGACATAAGTCTGAAACATTTACAAAATTCAAAGAATTCAAGGTTGAAGCTGAAAAACAGAGTGGTAAATTTCTCAAAGTACTCAGGTTAGATGGAGGAGGAGAATACAACTCCAGAGAATTTGCAACTTTCTGTAAATCTCAAGGCATCATCATGCAAGCAACAGTAAGGTATACTCCATAGCAGAATGGAGTGGCTGAAAGAAAAAATCAGACCATCATGAATATGGCAAGAGCACTTCTTAAAGAAAAACACTTGTCAAATACTTTTTGGGCTGAAGCATTAGCATGCTCAGTCTATCTTCTGAACAGATCACCAACCACCAGTGTACAGATGAAAGTTTCCCAAGAAGCTTGGAGTGGGACAAAGCTCAATGTAGCTCATCTAAGGACATTTGGATGCATAGCATATGCACACATCCCTTCCGAATTAAGGAAGAAGCTTGATGATAGAAGTGAGAAATGTATTTTCACTGGATACAGTGAAACCTCTAAAGCTTACAGGCTTTACAATCCCATCACCAAGAAATTGATTCTCAGCAGAGATGTACAATTTTTGGAAAACCAATTCTGGGATGATTCAGAAAAGCAGCAAGTGGACAGTCAAAATCCTTTGCTGCCAAGTTCTGAAAATATAGAAAATTCAGAACAGCCAGTACCTCAACCCATTCCTCCAAGAATGCAAGTTCAAGGACAACCAGATAACTTATAGGATAGCTCAACTTCTAGCAGAGAATAATTCTCTGAACCACAGAATCAGAGAACTCGAAGTTTGAGAGAAATCCATCAACAGTTGGATGACTTTGAGCAACATAATCTTTTTGCTTTAATGTCATGTCAACCCACATCCTTTAAGGAAGCAGCCAAGGAGCCACATTGGGTTCAAGCCATGAACCAAGAAATTGACTCCATTGAAAAGAACAAGACATGGGATCTTGTTGATTTGCCAAGACACAAAAGGAGTATTGGTGTCAAGTGGGTTTACAAAACCAAACTAAATGAAAAAGGGCAGATCGAAAAGCATAAGGCAAGACTTGTTGCCAAAGGATTCTCACAACAACCAGGTACTGATTATGGTGAAACTTTTGCTCCAGTAGCAAGATTAGACACTGTAAGAACTCTATTGGCCATAACAGCACAACACAAATGGCAAGTATACCAAATGGATGTGAAGTCAGCATTCCTAAATAGTTTTTTAGAAGAAGAAGTTTATGTCAATCAACCACCTGGATTTGAAGTCCAAGAGCACCCAGCCAAAGTGTATCGGTTGAAGAAAGCCTTGTATGGCTTAAAGCAAGCTCCCAGAGCTTGGTACAGCGGAATTGACACTTACCTAATCAAAAGTGGTTTCAGCAGAAGCCAAAATGAACCAACACTTTATACCAAAACAGATCAGCACGGTAAAATACTAATCGTATGTTTATATGTTGATGATATGATTTACACAGGAAATCTAGAGCTAACAGATTTCAAACATGCCATGCAATCTGAGTTTGAGATGACA
>JASDQU010588151.1:2738-14656 GCA_032191745.1 Picea mariana | reverse complement strand
TGTTGATTGTGTAGAATACAATACCGATCTATACTTTATAAATCTTGGTCCCTTTAGCGTCTCGTCGTCCTTTATCAGAGGAATCGAATCCGAAAAATTATCCCCTCCGATTTTAAATTGTCAAAGGTTACAACTTTTTCACAGGAGGGAGACACACTGAGAATTACAGAAGGCGAAGACGCCAATTCCATAGCTCTTAATTCGTACAGATCTTTTCACAATTTTCTAGTCTTCTGTGTAGATTGATAGCACCTCTTCAGAAACTCGCGGTCCACTTCCGTTGCTTTATCCTGAAAAACATGTTCTTCATTATCTATTCACATCCGGTTAATGTATAATAGAAAAAGTCCATACATTAGGTCGAGTAATTAGATTTTGATGCGTGGAGCGACGTGACTTTAAGCGTCTACATTCATTGAACTCCATGCAAATGCCTTCTGTTTCATTCCGAATCCCGATCAGCAGTCGTAATCGACTCCAACGGGAATGAACCTTACTCCTAAGCGAAAGGCGATCAATATCCAGTCAGCTAGGCATCAATGAATGCCGGGGGAATTATTTTGACTCGAACTGGAATCAACCTTAGTACTAAGTTGAAGGCGAGCAATACTTTACTCTTAAGCAGAAGGCGATCAATATCCAGTTTGCTGGGCATTAATGAATGTTGGAGCAGGTGGATTATAGGTCGTCAGATTTGATGGTCTATAATCGAGTTTGAATTGCTTTCAAATCAAATGTTGGTATGATTAACTAACTGGTGGATAGACTATTCATCGGCATAAGCATTCATGTTTGAATTGCTTTTAAATCAAATGCTGGTATGATTAGCTAACTGGTGGATAGACTATTCATCAGCATAGGCATTCATGTATGGGACACCCAACTGATCTTAACTGGTTACTCAGTCACTAATTGATATATATCACATTTATGTTATGCATAAATGTTGATTTTGTGGAATGAAATACTTATCTATACTGTATAACAACAATAATAATAATTTTTTTAAGGTTATCTTTAATCATACAAATTAGTATATGAAAGTGGTGTTAAGGATTTTTGTTTTTAAAGTTTTCTTTTAAGAAAGTTAAGAGTCAAGATTGAGACGGATCGGTGGTATCCGAAGGTAGAGTGATAGAAAATTGCATATCTTTGGTGATTCACTTACAGAGACTAAATTGCAGCGATGGTGAATCCACTGGCAGAGACCTACCTCAACGAAGCCAACAAACTAGATGGCTCAAATTTCATTAACTGGAAATTCAAGATGCAGACGCTCATGGAAGGCTATGGTGTCTGGAACATTACGAAGGGAACTGAATTGAAACCCGATGTGGTTACAGGTCCGACAACAACACAGATCCAAGATTGGGAGAAGCACGAAAACAAGGCAAAGGTATTGTTGTGCATGATAACATAATTCCACATATTAGAGAAGCTACAACTTCTGCTGCAACATGGACAACTCTTAAAACATTGTTTGAAACTAGCCACACAAATCACATTTTGTTCCTGAAAACTAAATTGGTAGGCATTAAGATGGATGAAAATGAATCTGTTATTTAATTTTTGGGTCGTATTAAAGAGGTGAAAGACAAGCTAGTAAATATAGGGGAAACTTTTCCAACACTGATTTGGTCACTATTACCTTAAATGGTATGCTAGAAGATTATCATATGTTCATAACAGGTCTTGCAGCAAGGGAGAAACCTCCTACATTTGAAGAACTGACGGGTATTTTGCTGGAAGAGGAAAAGAGGCGCGGGAATCTGAAGCCTCATAATAAAGATTTGGCACTGGGCTCAAATAAGAGATCTGCGAGAGGGAGATCAGGAGAAAGAGGCAGAGGAGGTAGTTCATGGCAGAGAGGCGGTTCATGGCAGAGAGACAATTCATCGCAGAGAAGGCAATCTCCAAATCAAGTTATGCAATCTGACAGGAATGAGTCAAAGAGTTGTTTTTATTGTGGTCGACCTAGACATATTGTTAAAGACTGTCATAAGTAAAAAAGTGATGAGGCTAGGAATAAACCTAGAACACATTCAGGTCATTATGCAGAAAAATCTTCAAATCAAGATCTCAGATTATTTATTGATAGTGATGATATTGATATACCCCCAAATTTTGAATCACGGGATCTTAGGTGGTTTGTGTCTAATGTTGTTTTATCTACTAAAATGGATGATTCTGATGCCTGGTTTGTGGATTCCGAAGCATCAATACATATGACTTGTAATAAGAAATGGTATGCTAATTTTAAAGAAACACAGAATGGTGCCAGCATATATCTTGGTGATGACCGTGCTCATCAGATTAAGGGATATGGAGACATTCTTGTGACATTTCCGAATGGTACTGTTCGTCACATTCGCAATGTGGTGTATGTGCCAGGAATAAAAAAAAAATTGATCTCTGTGTCCACCATTACAGATCAGGACTTGAAGGTTGAGTTCTTCAAGAATTATTTCATAGTGAAGGATCTGTTGGACCACTTCCAAATTGTTGCAACGGGAGTTAGAGCGGGAGGCCTATACAAACTTGATGTTACTAGCAAAGCACATCACGCACTGACTTCTACAACTATGCCAACAAAGATTCTTTGGAATTAAAGGTATGGACACATCAATCATCCTGATTTATTGTTACTACATAAAAATAATATGGTTGAAGGACTTCCCATGTTAAAGAATAAGAAGGTTGCTTGTGATGGATGTGCATTAGAAAAGATGCACAGAGATGAATTCCCCTCTAATCCTGATAAGAAAAAGAGAGATGTGTTAGATCTTGTGCATATTGATGTTTGTGGGCCTATGTAGACTAGGTCTTTAGAAGGTGCATTTTACATTTTGTTATTTATTGATGATTGCACGAGATANGGGTTTACTTCCTTAGACGAAAAAGTGATGTTTTCGAGTACTTTAAGGAATTCAGAACCATGGTGGAAAAGAAGACAGGAAAATACATCAAAATCCTTCGTTCAGATCAAGGGGGAGAGTATAAATCAGGGGACTTCAACAAATATTCCAAAGATCATGGAATAATACAACAATTTACAATACCTCACACTCCACAACAGAATGAAGTTGTTGAAAGGAAAAACAGAACTCTGGTAGAGTGTGCACGCAGTATGATGAAAGGTAAGAATCTCTCAAATGTTTTTTGGGTTGAAGCCATAAATAATGCAGTTTATTTAAAGAATAGAAGTCCAACAAGGTGTCTTGATAATGTTACTCATTTCAAAGCCTTGTATGGTTCCAAACCTGGAGTTCATAATTTGAAAGTATTTGGGTGTAAGGCTTTTGCTCATATTCCAAAGGAGAATAGGAGGAAATTGGATGCTAAAGCCATTAAATGTATTTTCATTGGGTATTGTTTTGAATTCAAAGCATACAAACTGTTTGATCCTGCTACTCACAAAGTATTTGCAAGTAGAGATGTACTTTTCCATGAGCAGAAAGCAGGAAATCATGGCGACAACAGTCATAAGGAATGACATAGACTTCTTGATGAAAGAGTTAAAGAACAACAACAACAACCACCACCACAACAACCACCACAACAACAACCATCACCATAGCGACAACAACAGCAGCAAGAAGGACTCAGTGATATGGACAATTCAAGCAGTCACAGTTCACCTCGAGGTGAAGACAGATATTCACAAAGTGGGGAGAAATATAATCAGTTGAGAATATCTTCATGACAGATTCGACTTCCTGAGAGGTATAAAGACTATGCCCTAATGAGTATCATTTCAAATGTCATAGAACCCATGAGTTTTGATGAAGCAAATGAACATGATGAATGGAGAAATGCAATAGAAGAAGAATATGAATCTATAATGAAAAACAATACTTGGTAATTGACTAAATTGCCTAAACATAAGAAGCCCATTGGATGCAAATGGATATACAAACCCAAATTTAAATCAGATGATAGTATAGACAAATATAAGGCTAGATTGGTTGCAAATGGGTATTCACAAACATAAGGTATTGATTATGATGAAACATTTGCACTAGTAGCCAAATTGAATACTATCAGAATGTTAATTGCTTTAGCTACAAAGTAGCATTGGAAGATACACCAGTTAGATGTTAAATTTGCATTTTTGAATGGTGAGTTAAAGGAAGAGGTTTAACCTTTTTCAAACTAAATGGTTTGTGGCAAAGGGGCAAGAACACTTAGTGTGTAAGTTAAAGAAAGCATTGTATGGACTAAAACATGCACCTAGGTCATGGTATCAGAAGATAGACTATTTATTTCTTCAACAAGGTTTTATCAGGAGCAAGAGTGATCCAAATCTGTATACCAAATTTAATGAGTAGGGGTATATACTATTGGTTTCTTTATAAGTTGATGATTTGATAATTACAAGAAATGCAGAGAAATTAATTGATGAAATCAAGGAGCAGTTGTCAAAAGTTTTTGAAATGAAAGATCTTGGTGAGTTACATTACTGCCTAGGTCTTGAAGTTTGGAGAAATGCAGACCAAACTTTTGTTTTTCAGAGTAAGTATATTAGAGAAATACTTAAGATATTTAAAATGGATTAGTGTAAGTCTTCTATTGTTCCCATGCAACAGAATGTGAAACTTTCTTGTGATGATGGTTCGAAGGAGGTGAATGGCACTATGTATAGACAGATGGAGGGTAGTTTGAATTATCTCACCATTATTTCATATTTTGTGAGTGTGATAAGCCAGTTTATGGAGAAACCTCAAGAAAGCCATTGTAATGCAACAAAGGTGGTACTCAGGTATCTAAAAGGAACACTAGATTATCGTATTAAATATACTGATTCATCTGATGTTGAGTTGACAGGTTACTTAGATTCTGATTGGGCTGAAAATCCGGATGATCGAAGATCAACCACTGGATATGCGTTTGGCATTGGGTTCGGGGTTGTTTCATGGAGCAGTAAAAGGCAACCTATTGTATCTTTGTCTTCTACTGAAGAATAATATAAAGCCTTGTGTGCAACAACTTGTGACGTTGTTTGGTTAGGAAGACTTCTTCAAGATGTTGGAGAAGAACAAAAGGAACCTACAATGATCAAATGTGATAATCAAAGTTCAATCAATATTGTGAAGAATTTGATTTTTCATGCAAGGACAAAGCATGTTGAAGCTCAGTTTCATTTTGTTAGAGAAAAGTTGCAGTCAAATGAAATAACTCTTATGTATTGTAAGATTAGTGAAAATGTTGTTGATATTTTCACTAAGCCTCTTGGAAAGATTAAGTTTGAGTTATTTAGGGATATGTGAGGTGTAGAAGTCAATCCATTCTCCATTAAGGGGAAGACTTGGAACTAATGGAGTAAGCGCTAGTTGTAAGCATCAGTAGTAAGAGTCAGTTCGTGGTTGAAGTCTACTTCACTGTCTGTGGAGTCTAGTTGTTTGTGGTTTGCATGTAATCAACTAGATAGAGTCTTTTCCTATTTAAGAATGTAATCAGACTTCATTGAATAATAGAGAAGTGAGCATAGCCTCACCAGTGTGTGTTGTTTTCTCCAATTTTATCTCTATTTTTCTAATAGATTAGGCCCAAGCTTCCACGTGAATCCTAAACTATGGCAGCAGTAAAATGGTGGTAGAAACAATGGGTCTCAAACCCAATGAATCCTTCGGCATTTCCGTCGAGCAGCTCAGCTGCCACCTCAAAACATATTCATTTCAAATCTAGCAGCACCCCCAACTTCATTGCTTGGAGCATTTATGTGTCACTGGAATACAAATTATCATCGCATGAATTATTGTTGATGGCGTGGGGTGCCCGTTGTGGAATAATTCGATGTCATGTTTATTGTTGAGCGAACATGCAATAGTAGCTCTGATGGCTTCCTCCTCTATACTTTCTTAGCAATCGCATAGATAATGGGATTGAGCACCACCAACCTGATCGCTTCTTGGCACAAATGCAGCCTAATACATGGCCTCCGAGTTCTCTCACACAAACCGCCCGATCAATACAAATTCAGATCTGATCTAGTCGTCTTCTACACATGAGTTCACCTTTAGCACTGGCGCGATTAAAGACTCGGTCAACACTCATCTATGATGCAACGGTCTCTCAATTTGAATGATTGCATGGATCCTGTCTCCACCATAAACTCTATGATATCTCTTCACACATATCTGATGGAAAAACAAATCTTTACTACAAACACATAGCAAAAATCCACTCAATAATCAATCTAATCATACCTACTCTACTCTACTCTCCACGGGAGTTATGAGTAGTCCATCTCTGATACCATATGAAAACGAGAGAGAATATTAAAATACACAAAACAATATGTCAAACACAGTATTGAATTAATGTAAAGATGCATATAAATATAACATGATACAATCTTCATGGTTGAGCAAATATCTCAAACTCACACCATTTTAGAACTCTGTATTGGAGAGAATCTCTCACAACAACTGTCTAGATCTATATTTAGATCTAACTAGACACTTTAAGTAGATAACCAATAATAATCACATCCAAATATATGAACACACATAATACAAGTAATTATTATATATTCTAACAGTTCCAAGAGTGAGTAGATATTTATTAATCTTGGATTTCTTGGTTTGGTTTGGTTTGGTATGGAGAGGGATTAAAAGAAAGGTTGTAAATCTCTATATTTTTCAAAGATTAAGATTAGGAGTGAAGATGTATGTTTATGTATTGATTAATTTTTATTTTCATCTTTTACTTGAATAGTAATTAATAATATTATTATAATATTCATTTGACTAATAATTACATAATAATATTCATTTGTTTATGTATAATATTGTATTTTTATAAGATTTATTAAAAATATATCTTAACATATGTGAACACATTAATATTAATGTTATTGTTGTTGTTTAAAATTTTTGAATGTAAAATAAGTGTAAGTTTATATTATGTCCAACATTATTGCATTCATCATTTGAGATCCATAAAGTTTTAATATTAAAAAAAAATTAAGGCACAAGACACTCACACTATCCAATTTATTTTAAATTTGGAGATCCAGGTTGACACAATATCTCAACAAACTCCATCAAACTTTAAATTAAACATTAATTTTAACATCCTCCCTTAATGTTTACATCACAAATAACAATACTGAAATCACATAAAAGTATTTTTGGACTTTGATCTCTATATCTTTTGGTTTTCATTAACATTTCTATCCACTTACTCTTGTAGACTACTCTCCTTCTCAACCTTCTCAACCATTCATTAGTCTAGATAGATACAAATTGACCTTTTTCACATACACAAACTCACAAACATACAAAGATAATCATTAATCGTTGTTCTTGGAGCACCTAAGTACAACAAGAACCACCAACTTATGATAGACTATAGACATAATCAAATCAATGATGTATTTTTGTGACACTGAAGTACATCAAGAACCACCACCAACTTAAATTATATTACTATATTCTATGATTGGTTTTTCATCATGTAATTTACAAACAAGATAAATATAAAACACATTTACATTCATTCACAAATTTTCTACTCTAATAAAATAAAATTATATTAAAATGAACACAATTGTCCCCACAAAGATTGATTTTTCACGAGCCTATAAGATTCCACGACTTTGCCATAAAATTGAAAACCTCTTGTAGGAATCTATAAATGGTGGACCATGCAAGCCCTCCAATGAAACATCAGAAATCAACATCGAACCGGGGGAAAATCTCCTCCATACAAAATTAATCTCCGTACAAAAGTAATCTTTGAATACTGGTCAGTTATGAACACACCTCCATGAGTTGCAATCAAGTCATTTGGATAAGTATCCTTCAAGCCTCCACGGTTTTCCTTGCAAATGGGTGTGGGGTAAGACACTACTATAACAATATCAAATAGAGAAATGGAGAGCATCCATTGCACATGATTCACACACAGAAAACAATATTTTGTATTACCTTAACACATCAAGATACAATACGTATATATAGTTGGAGTGAGATCCAACTAACTCTAAATATGGAGATGTAGGTTGAGAGAATATCTGAACAATCTCCTACAAAACCTCAAACCAAATCCCCAAACTTAGTACACAAAAATTAATGAAATCATTATCTCTAACATCCCCTTTAATGCTTACATTCAATCAACTTACAATACTGAAATCACAATTACAAAATTTGTCATTTGTCTTTGTCTGACTGGTCCTCATACGCACTTACACCCATCTTTGAACTTCATAGACATGCTCTTTTTCTCCCATCATCTTTGAGATACCACTTCATACAGTACAGATAAAACTGCTTCCGACCATCTTTGATGTTCTTTGTACAACCGACGCTTCTCGACTTCCTGAAGGACAATCTTGATACTGAACCATCCTATGGATACACTTCCATCTATTGAATTCCCTCGAAGAGAAAATTTCAACAGTTATATAGGAAAATGATCTATATACTGAATGTCTTCAGTAGTGAGTTTCACAACTTGACCTCATAAAAATAACCTATAACTAATGCCCCTGGAGCAGGATGGGTCACATCAACATATAAGAAACTTAGACATAATTAAATTATCAATTTGTTCTCACTCCGTGGAGAACCACCAATTTAAAATTATGTTAGTGTGTTCTATAGTTTTGGTTCTGCATCATAACATTATAATAACATACCCACACATACAAACACATATCACACTACAAATTTGCATGTGAATAAATTAGAACACCACCATGATAAAACACAACAACAAATCATCCATGCCTATGAATCGTAGCAAGTATTCAATTCTTTGCCATAATAATATTGAGCATCAGATTCCATTCAAGATTTCTATATTGATCAAAGAATCCTCTAACCAACAAATGACCATCCCCTTTTCAAACTTGTGATTATTTGCACGGAACAACATACAGATCTTCACAGATTTGCAGTCTGCGCCTCACACCTCATGTTGGCAGCACTTCCAACCTCACACAAGTTCCTCTCTAAAATTCAAACCCTTAATTGTCGGATCTTTCCTTTCCATTCATTAGTTGGATGACTATTTCAGATTGTAGTTTCTTCATTCACATGGAAATCACATGGAAATTTGCACATCAAATTATTGTACTCTCAATCATACACGCAAAAATGCACTCACACTGAAATCTCTATACTCGCATTGTAATCCTACTGATATAGTGGAATCGACTCTCACATCTTTCCGACTCTCCCATGAGGGAGTTAATCCAAAACCAACTCTGATACCAAAATAGAGAAATGGAGAGCATCCATCGCACAAGATTCACACACAGAAAATAATAGTTTCTATTACCTTAACACATCAAGATACAATATCTATATATAGTTGGAGTGAGATCCAACTAACTCCAAATATGGAGATGTAGGTTGAGCGAATATCTCAACAATCTCCTACAAAACCTCAAACCAAATCCTTGGACTTAGTACACACAATGAATGAAAGCATTATCTCTAATATTAATGTTATTGTTGTTGTTTAAAATTTTTGAATGTAAAATAAGTGTAAGTTTATATTATGGCCAACATTATTGCATTCATCATTTGAGATCCATAAATTTTTAATATTAAAAAAAAAATTGAGGCACAAGACACTCCACTATCCAATATATTTTAAATTTGAAAATCAGGTTCACACAATTTCTCAACAAAACCTAACCAACTTTAAAGTAAACATTAATTTTAACACCCTCCCTTAATGCTTACATCACAAATAACAATATTGAAATCACATAAAAGTATTTTTGGACTTTGATCTTTATATCTTCTGGTTTTCATTAACATTTATATCCACTTACTCTTGTAGACTACTCTCCTTCTCAACCTTATCAACCATTCATTAGTCTAGATAGATACAAACTGACCTTTTTCATATACACAAACTCACAAACATACAAAGATAATCATTAATCGTTGTTCTTGGAGAACCTAAGTACAACAAGAACCACTAACTTATGATAGACTATAGACATAATCAAACCAATGATGTATTTGTGTGACACTGAAGTACATCAAGAAGCACCACCAACTTAAATTATATTAAACTATATTCTATGATTGGTTTTTCATCATATAATTTACAAACAAGATAAATCTAAAGCACATTTACATGAGTTCACAAATTTTCTACTCTAATAAAATAAAATTAGATTAAAATGAACACAATTGTCCCCATAAACATTGATTTTTCACGAGCATATAAGATTCCACGACTTTGCCATAAAATTGAAAACCTAATGTAGGAATCTATCAATGGTGGAACATGCAAGCCCTCTAATGAAACATTGGAACTCAACATCGAACCAGGGGAAAATCCCCTCCATACAGAATTAATCTCCGTACACAAGTAATTTTTTAATATTGGCTAGTTATGAACACAACTCCATAAGCTGCAATCAATTCTTTCGAATAAGTATCCTTCAAGACTCCATAGTTTTCCTTGCAAAGGGGTGTGGGTTAAGCCGCTACTATAACAATATCAAATAGAGAAATGGAGAGCATCCATTGCACATGATTCACACACAAAAAATAATAGTTTGTATTAAATTAACACATCAAGATACAATACGTATATATAGGTGGAGTGAGATCCAACTTACTCCAAATATGGAGATGTAAGTTGAGAGAATATCTCAACCATCTCCTACAAAACCTCAAACCAAATCCCTAGACTTAGTACACACAATTAATGAAATCATTATCTCTAACATCCCCTTTAATGCCTACATTCAATCAACTTACAATACTAAAATCACAATTACAAAATTTGTCATTTGTCTTTGTCTGAATGGTCCTCATACGCACTTACACCCATCTCTGAACTTCATAGACATGCTCTTTTTCTCCCATCATCTTCGAGATACCACTTCATATAACACAGATAAAACTGCTTCCGACCATCTTTGAAGTTCTTTGTACAACCGACGCTTATCAACTTCCCGAAGGACAATCTTGATACTGAACCATCCTATGGATACACTTCCATCTATTGAATTCCCTCGAAGAGAAAATTTCAACAATTATATAGGACAATGATCTATATACTGAATGTCTTCAGTAGTCAATTTCACAACTTGACCTCATAAAAATAACCTGTAACTAATGCTCCCAGAGCACAACGGGTCACATCAGCATATAACAAACTTAGACATAATTAAATTCACAATTTTTTCTCACGCCGTGGGGAACCAACAATTTAAAATTATGCTAGTGCGTTCTATAATTTTGGTTCTGCATCATAACATTATAATAACATACCCACACTTACAAACACATATCACACCACAAATTTGCATGTGAAGAAATTAGAACACTAACACGATAAAACACAACAACAAATCATCGATGCCTATGAATCGTAGCAAGTATTCAATTCGTTGCAATAATAATATTGAGCATCAGATTCCATTCAATATTTCTATATTCATCGGTGAATCCTCTAACTAACAAACGACCATCCCCTTTTCAAACTTGTGATTATTTGCATGGGACAACACACAGATCTTCACAGATTTTCAATCTGCGCCTCACACCTCATGTTGGTAGTACTTCCAACCTCACACAGGTTTCTCTCTGAAATTCGAACCACTAACTGTCGGCTCTTCCCTTTCCATTGATTAGTTGGATAGCTATTTCATATTGCAATTCATTCATTTGCACAGAAATCACATGGAAATTCACACATCAAATTATTGTACTCTCAATCATACACGCGAAAATGCACTCACACCGAAAACTCTCTACTCACATTCTAATCCTACTGATATAGTGGAATCGACTCTCACATCTTTTCGGCTCTCCCATGAGGGAATTAAGACAGAACCATCTCTGATACCAAAATAGAGAAATGGAGAGCATCCATTGTACATGATTCACACACAGAAAATAATAGTTTGTATTACCTTAACACTTCAAGATACAATATCT
>JASDQU010588150.1:19084-32803 GCA_032191745.1 Picea mariana | reverse complement strand
CGCTCATTTATACCTATTCGCTTCTGATTAAAATTTGATTATGGAAAATAAATCTGCATTTAAATCCTATAGTCTATTCACTGAATTTTGAACAGTATTTGTCTACGTTCTTGCATGTATACCAGCGTTAAGAATCTCATTGTAACATTGATCAATTTCATTCCACAGGGGTAGAATACTGAATATTTAAGTACAAAAAAAACTTATAGCAGTTACACGATCATTAAAACAACTACTAGAACTCTTCCGTATAACGATAACATGAACAGTAATTTCAATATATAAAAAAAATAATTCAGATAGATAGAGTTTAGGTACATATATGAACTAGGCTTGCAGAGAAAACAAAGGGAACAACCACGTTCCTCCCAACCATAGAATCGAGCAGCCACGATTACTTTCCCAATTCACCCCCTAGCCTGACCATGAGTCCATAAGGGCGAACATGGAAAATCCCTCTACAACACTGTCCTTGAATTCAGTCCCCTCTTTCCTTGCCTCACACCCTTCAAGTGTTCATAACAACAAGTGAAAAAGAAAAAAATCCAAAACAGACTTATTCCCCGCATACTTAGCAGCGTCCTGCCTCCTCACATATGCTTATTTGTAACTTTCCTAGGTCTTTTCCCTTCATTGGGAATTTTTGCAGCCTCCTAAATCCCTGATTTTCAGGGGTTGCCAATGGTCAAATCACTAATTTTCCACCTGTAAAAATCAGCCCAGGGGTAGTTCCAACATGTTCCCCACTCATGGAGTCATAGTCAACTACTTTTGACATGGATATTCCATTTGTCTTCCTGCAATCAATATAAAATATTCTATCTTTAAACAAGTGTCAATGTCAAATAGTTAGTCAAGTCAAATCAGATCTCTGCCCAACAGTCATAATAATTTATTACAATTAACAAATTTGAAATTTAGAGTTGCCATAATTGGCAAAAATTTTCCAAATTCGAATTTACCAAAAACAGAATAAATTTCCAGAATTTTAAATTTCCAAAATATTTTATTTTGGGGGATGTCACAGTAACAGCAGAAGGGAGAGAACCCATCAAAGTCCTGAAAGACTCAGGAACTTCCATCTCAGAGGACACATATCAAGAGATCCACATTTCAGGGATTCGGACACCAGAAGATCGAGAATGAAGAGTCTCCCAAAATCACGAAAGGAGAATTTGCGAAAGGACCAAGACCATTTCGAGGGAAGGACCGAAAGATTTTGATCCATCGATCTAGTTAGATTGTGGTCATTGTTTCCAGAATGGACTGGGCCATCGATCTCTCAGAGGGAGAGGTTTCAACATTTCATGGACCGGGGATTCGAAAGGGAAAGGAGGAATGCTTGCATCGCGATTCCTCGAATCGCAAAACACCAAAAAAATTCGGAGGAATAGTACCAGGTCACAAGATCCGCTCATATGGAAAGTGACTTAAGGGAGTAGCTAAGGAGCCGTTGGACCCTTTTTAGGTTTGACATTTCAATAATTTTGACGACAAGGAGCTGGGGCACTTTGCGTTGAAAACCTCGAAGTCGCGAAATGCGGCGTGTCTTTGCAGTAGGGTTGTGGTCACGGAGGAAGAAGTCACATGGACCAATATTTGGTCAGGGGATAATCCTCATTGAGCCCATTTTGACATTTCGACATTCAAGGATTGAAGAGTCAGGGACTTGACATCAAGATTTGCGAAGTCACGAAATGCGAAAAATGTCTATTGGCTTGACCAAAGGTCATATCTGGTTCAAGTGTCGGGGATTCCTGGGTCAGAGAAAGTACTGAAATAATGTAAGATGTTGGATCAAGGGAGGCTCACAGTTGTCGATATTGACAAAGGAAAGATTTTGGAATTCAGGGAATCATAGGGGAAGAGAAACGACTATTGGTTGTTCGCTCGAAAGTCCCAAAAAGCCAAAATTAGTGGGAAATAGGTGGTGTGTAGTCGTCACATTGGAGAAGTCAACCTTCGTTGACATTTTGGGTTTCATAGGTTGAAGAGTCGAGGGAACTTACATCAGTATTTGTGAAGTCGTAAAATCAAAAATTTCCTTTTCAGAAAAGTCCCGATCAAATTTGTTGGTCAGGAGTGAAGGTAGGTGCTAGTGGGAGCTATGCTCTATTTCAAGGTTCAGAGATTCGAAGGACAAGGAGCCTGGGAGAGCTCACATGCAGGAGTCCCGAAACCTCGAAACAAGAAAGGTGTGTTGTTTATGCCTTGGTTCATAGCCCAAGGTCACCAGATAAGAAGGGGCTAGTTGGAAAGGAATCAACGCCAAGGTGTGTGTTGGTTCAGAACAAAGAAGAGTGTCGAAAAGGGGGCGTGCGTGAAGGTTTTCTGAGGGCATGTGCCAGAGGATGAAGGGACCTATGGATTCATTCAAAGGGTTCCAGCAGGAGTCCAAAGATCCATTTTGGCTCAGGGAAATGAGCAATCCAGAGACCGAGAGGTCAATGGACCTTGCTGAGGTAGGGGGTCTGCATCAGATTCCATGATTGGGAAGGGGATTTGTATTTGGATCAGGCGATCAAGGTTCTTTACATGTATTGGTGGAAGGATTTGTTGTTTAATCTCTTGTCTGGCCCAACATTTGTCTAAATAAAGCAACAAAAGGATTGGATCCCAAGTAGTTGCATTGAGAAACAACGCTTAAAATGTTTGATACATATGACTAAGCATATTTAATATTTCAAAAAATGATTTAATGTTTCTCATGGCCTCTAACATGATTTTGGGATTCCTTACTGCATCCAAATCCTTCTTTTCTAAGAGTGCCATGATCATTGAGTATATCTTCAAGATTTGGGTTTCTCTCAATAATTTCCCATACTTTTCAATTACTCATAATCAAGTTTTGTATCAAATTAGAATTTTTCATAAGGTTATGAATGGAAGGCATTTATGTTCTTGAACATGTTGGAACTCAGGCAGTCTTGCACCAAAAAAACTTGTCGTATTATTCCCACCTATCTCATCTCCACTCAGTCCATTTCCATGAAGTATAGGGAAGAGTAAGCTTCTTATAATCCATCTACTGAATCTCCATTATTATTAGATGGTACTCCTTGCACATGTGGTGTTGGCATTAACTTGTGTTACTCATTAACTAATCTCTTATGGTGGAAAATATTGCTAAGTGATAAATCCATAAGCAATTAATGGTCCTCAAGGACCTACATTTGAAGAAAGACTAAAGTCCCATTCTATTTAAGACTCGAGGAACCAATAATAAGACTCCTGTAGGCTATAGTAATCACAATATAAATATGAGAGTTGAAACCTCACATTACCCTATCCAAAATGAAGCATGGTTAATTAAAATGGAAATCACAACATGTTACAAGGTTTCTTAATCCAAAATCAACACATCAAATAGGAGTGCACAATAAATCCTCACATGAAATCAAAATATACCTCTAATTCTCCATTAAGCTTGCCAAAATGTTCTACAAAGTAACCCAAGAGGAGAGCTCCTAAATAACAAAATTCTCCACCCTTTACAATGGAGAGAGACAAATCTTCTTTATAGAGTGAGTCAGTTCTCTTATACAATAAAATATTACTATTTTCTAACTAATTCCATGTAAAGTCTACCCTCTTGGCATGCAACCACTCCATAAGTGTGAATTCCAAGGTAGCCAACTTAATGGATGAATGTGCAAGATGCCAAGAGGATGGACCATCCACAACAAAGTATGTGATCAATTCTTAGCTTCTCCTTGCCTTACCTTTGCTTGCCTGATTTCCTAGCCTTTCCTTTTCTTTTCCTTACCTTGTGATTCCCTTACTTTTCCTTGCCTTGCCTCGTCTTTCCTTTCCTTTCCTTTCCTTTCCTTAAGTTGCCATGCGATTACATGCCTTGAATTGACATATCAGGCCATTCCTTGACTTGCCATGCTTTGCCTTGCCTTGAATTTCCATGCCATGCCTTGGCTTTCCTTTTATTATCATGCTTTTTGATAACTAAACCTATACTTATACCAAGAAATTTACTTGCCATGCCTTTCCATTGCTTGCCTTTCCATGCATTGCATTGCCTTTCCATGCCTTTCCATGCCTTGCCTTGCCATGCATTGCATTTTCTTGCCATGCCTTTCCATGTCTTGCCTTTCATTTCCTTTCTATACATATACCTAAACCTATATCTAGGTCTTTCCTTTCCATGCCTTCCCATGCCTTTCCCCGCCTTGCCTTTCCTTGACTTTCCTTGCCTTGCATTTCCCTATTTTTCCTTGACTTTCTATGACATGCCTTTCCTTTAATTTCTCTATTTTTCCTTGAGTTGCTATGACATGCCTTTCCATGCCATGATTACCTTGTGTTGCATTGCATTGCCTTCCTTTTCCTTACCTTTCCATGCCATGTGTTTTCTTGCCTTACCATGCCATGCCATGTTATTCCATGTCTTTCCATGACATGCCATGGCATGCATTGCCTTGCCATGTCATGCTTTTCCATGACTTTCCTTGCCATTCCATACCTTGTCATGCCTTTCCTTTCCATGTCATGAATTGCCTTTACATGCCATCGCATGTCATCCCATTCCATGCCATTCCTTTCCTTGTCATGCCATGTGTTGCGTTGCCTTGACTTTCCATGTCATATCTTGTCATTTTATTCCATGGAATGGTTTTCCTTTCAATTCCTTTCCTTTCCATGCCTTGACTTTACTTTACATTTCATTCATTTCCATGCCATGTCATGCCATGTCATTGCATGCATTTCCATGCCTTGTCTTTCTTTTCACTACCATCCTTTTCCATGCTAGGCCATTTAATGCCATGCCTTTCCTTGACATGCCATTTCATGCCATGTGATTCGTTTCATTGACTCTCTAGGGCATGTCTTTCCTTTCCATGCCATGCCTTGCCTTTCCATGCCATGCCATGCCATTTCTTTCCTTTGCATGCCATGCCTTGCCTTTCCATGCCATGCCATGCCATGTCTTTCCTTTCCATGCCATGCCTTGCATTGTGTGACCTTCAATCCCCACCACTCACCATCACTAGGGGTGAAAATCTTCAATTTTACTTGCACATAAATGCACACCTCCCACCAACTACATACCCTTATGATATAGGAAACTTGTGTTTACTCTCCAACTCGTAGATACTAGCCATTGATTTCACTCAATATATTTCCACATCCACCACACACCCAAACATTGACTAAAAATGTTTATTTAGATATTCACAAATACACATCTCTCAATCACACCACTCCCACCTCCTACATAACCTTCTTATATAATACACATGTCTTCACTCTTCTAACTCATGGATATTAAACACTAGTTAAACTCAATGTGGATAGTGTTGGTTCCACTCATAATATGGATTGCCACCTCCATTAGCTATGAAGTATGAGATACATTTATTATGATCACTCAAGTGTGTACTTTTTCTAGGTGTTATAGTTATGTTTGGTCATTTTTGATGATTGATTTTATGTTGATAATAGATGTTATGTTGGTTATTTATTTATGATAATTTATCCATTTAATTTGTATATTGTTTGAGTCCATAACTTTATTTTTGTGAGTTTCCTTTTGAAAACTCTTGAGTTACTTACAAGTTCCCTTCAAAGTTGCTAAAAAAATAATAAATGCCCAAAATGATGCCCTTAACTGAAGATAACAAAGGTTGTACATTTTTACAACCTTGATCCCCATTCCCATGAAATAAATCACTTCCTCATGGTATGAATAATAGTCTTATGTTGGGAGAAGAGACAATGATTAATTAGAGCACATACATGATGGAAAATTGTCTAGATGATTGTTTAACTAGATTTTTTATAGTTTATTCACTATGAATACTTCCTCGTTTTGATTACATTGTTTGGTTTTGAGTTGGACCTAAACTCCCCTCTAGTTTCCATCTAGATTAAAACTAGAACTTGCATATGGATTTGAAGTTGATCAGTGGTCTAGGCCAGAGGATCCCAACCTCTAGTGACGAAAGTGCCATATGAAATAATATGGTATATTCTCTTATCTTTATTCTAATTTGATAAATATATAAAGATATTTAATTTTCACCCCCAATCATTATGAAAGATTATACCAATTTTCTTTCAATTTTATGCCTTTTGGTTGAATTGGGTACTTGCTATTAATTGTGACTCTTTTATTATAAGTTTGTATTACTTGATTATATGCTTGATAAAATTGAGGAATGTTTGTCTCTTATTTTGTGTAGTTTTAGAGAAGCATATCGGGTTTGAATATTGAAGTTTGGATTGTCCATGGGGATCAAGAGGATTTGTTACACAATCCCATGCACTTTCCTTGATTTTAGCCCATTTTATCTAGTAGAGTAATTTGTGAATTATGGAAACAATTTGTGAATTATGGAAAAATATTGAGTTACTTTTTATTGCTTCATAGAATATGTATACTACTTTATGCCCATATTCCTCTTTTATCTTTTTTTAATATGCGGATCGTAACAAAATTAGGATTTCACCATGATTTTTCATGGAAAGAATAAGCTGACATGACTGGAATCATAGCAAAGCATAAATCAATGGGAAAACAATTATTATCCTTTTACATGATTAGATTCAATATCATTACATCCAAACTATAATTTGTATTTGTTTCTAGAGATGAACTATAGAGATAAAAAAGGGCATGATTGATTATAATATAATTTGTATTTGTTTCTAGAGATAAACTGTAGAGAAATAAGAGGAGTTGCAGAGAAACAAGTCCCTGCAGAGAAGGTAAAGGATCTTGATTGAGCTGCAATGTGTTATCCAGTAACCTAGATTGAACAATGTGTTATCTGCTTCTTATCTTGATTGATCAATGTGTAATCCACTTCAAGTGTCTAGCATTTCAAGATAAACAAACTTCAAAACTTTCCACAAAATTGGTGAAGGGAACCCACTAACCATTAGATCAAAGTCAAATATTATTTTTGGATATGCTATTTCAAAGGAAATGTGAAAAATTTTTACAGAAATTAATTTCTAGGATTTTACATATACAAGCTACCAACCCTTTTACACATCCAAGATACCCACCTTTCCTAGGGTAGGTTTTGGTGGTCATTTAGTATTCCTCAACACATTTGTATGATTAAAAATGTTTTTGAGGAGATTATATGATTAAAAACGTTTTTGAGGAGATTGGAGTTGGAGTTCATTTTCTCCTTGGAGAGATAAGAAAATCAAGTACAGTGTAATTTGCATGCATGAATTGATTAGAGATGTCCTGAATTGGCATCGATTGTATATAAGTGGTCATGTTCATAATCCTGTACGTGTACTTTGCATGCATGAATTTATTAGAGATGTCCTGAATTGGCATCGATTGTATATAAGTGGTCATCTTCGTAATCCTCTACGTGTACTTTGCAGGTGTGTTTTCTAAGTTGCAATGAAAAAAAAAATCATGGCTTAACTATTAATGTGGCAATGATGTTTTCATTGTTGTCTATTTGTCACACCTGATAGACTGCTTTTGTTGTGTAGATGTTTGATTGCTATATATATATATATAGTTTGAAACATCTACTAGTTGGTTGATTAATTAGGACCCTGAAATGATGTTATTGTTAATAATCTTTATCCCATCATTCAAGCTGAGAAGAAATTGGTTACAAAGTTGTTTGAAGCTGATAATGTATTCTCAATGACATAAACATCTACTAGTTGGTTGATTAATTAGGACCCTGAAATGATGTTATTGTTAATAAGCTTTTATCTTAGCACTCAAGCTGAGAAGAAATCAGCGACAATGTTGTTTGAAGCTGACAATATATTCTCAATGACATTGTCTCTTGAAAAATGGCTTGTTCAATATTTGAAATGATTATTTCGGAGTTGGGAATGTTACATGGGAAATAGTAGGCCATTTTCTGTGTCACAATCCTTTTTTACCCTTATCTACTTAATGATTTTTTGATCTATTATTCCAAGATTTATCTTCTAAAACCCAAAATTCAGAATGAGAGTGTGAAATAGACTTTGTGTCCATTTGGATAGAGTTTGATAGCCCACACAAAAACTCCATCACCCAATTCCAATATGTTATTTAATACAAACCGCCTTGGAATTTTTTATGTAAATAAAAAATGAAAGAGGTTTCTTTGAGATGTAGAAGAGAATACGGTGAGTCAATTTGCCTTAGAATTGGGTAGTAGTATCGAAGCTTTGAAATGAAGCAATGCCAGTAAACAACTATATTCGTAATTGACCAAGTTCAGATGAAAAATTCATAGGTACCGAAAATCCCACTAACTATATTCGTAATTGACCAAGTTCAGATGAAAAATTCATAGGTATCGAAAATCCCACTATGCTCATCAATCATCCGGTCACTAGTTTATGTCCCTAAAAGAAGTTTAAAAAATAGGAGCATGATCCATTTTTATCTAATTAGGTAAAACAATTTGACAGTATAGAGTGTATGTAGTGCCTGGTGAAAAAATCATAGTATGATCTTCGAGTTTCATTTAGAAAGCATGCTAATCTCCCTGAAGTGCCATGGAAAGAGAAAAAACTTTATCTCGAAAATAAATCCAATTACATCTCATGAAACTCAATATGTGTTTATTGGCCATGGAATGCAATGTGGCAGTGATGGTGACAATTGAAACACTTCAATGTTTTCATGCCCTCCATATTCTTATTGTTCGTGTTCCATATATGCATTTTAGGTATCTCAAAAAAAAGATTGTGCCCTAAACAATAAAGAAACTAAATTCTCACAGATGAGCAAAGCTTTGTTTGAAAGAAAAGATTATTTAGAAACCAATGAAATTTGTACTAGTTATGAGAACAATTTAGTTCGTCTCTGTTATTATGAAAACCCTCAGTTGAGGAAGAAACTAGTTGCTCGTCAAAAGGAGAGATCCCATGATGCAGGAGCATCGTTGGAAAGCGCACAAAGGCGGGACCACTCAACAAGTGAGAGTTCTTACAGAACCTCAACGTGGGCAGTTACAACAGATTTTGGAATACGACTCCACTCAGTGTCGGAATTCACCTTTGGAGGCACGCTTGAACTGGTGTCGAATTTTACCCTTTGAGGCAAGTTTTGAAATTGTAAACAGAGCAGGAGTTTCCACTTCATCTCTGGAATGCGACTGAACTAAGATAGCATTGGATGAATTTTAGAGTAGGCAAGTATCCAGGGGAAACCCTAGAAACATTTTTGAGTTATGTAGAAGTTTGTACACCCAGTTAGAGAGGGGCTGCAATATAGAGAGAAATTAGTTGCAAGAAAGAGAACTGCGATTTAGCAGGACATCTCAGTGTTTTGAGTTACCAAAAATTTGAATGTATTCTATATCCATTGGGAACTTGTGAATATAAAAAAATCAAAAATTGATCCAAATGTATGGTGTGTGGACTGTGTGCATTTTACTGTCATTTCTGTTTACATGAACAAGTGGATGGAACTGTGAGTTTTTCCATTTTCAATTGTTTCTCTTCATTAGAAGCTCTGCAAGGTGTACATCGAGCCAGAGAGGAACATAAGAAGATCAGGAGGAATTTCTCTGTGAGAAATACCGTGGATCTGAGTCATCAAAGTTCCTCAAATGCAAGGAGTGAACAGGAAATCGAAGTCTGAGCCAGACAAATCTTTGGAGGGATAACACTTCGAAAAGTGTTATTGAGATCCAGGAACTCATTCCCTAGAAGGAACAAATACGAAGTCTTCGAAGACTTAGAAAATGTCTAATTTTGAAGCGAGTAAAATCTGAGGAGGAAGAACGTCGTCGAGTGTTGGGTCGCGATAGAGAATCCCGCGGACCATCCGATTTGAGGTAGGAGCACAGACTTTAACACAGTGTAGAGCCAGGAGAGGAGATCTCGAAGATCTGAACAGACGGTGGAGAACTTTCGAGGAGAGTCATGAAATCGCATCACGATTCCCCAAATCACGAAACCCCAAAGAACGAACGCCAAGGCATTTTGGCATTTCGGAAACTGGGGATTCCAAGGAATAGAGATATCCATTGCACCCAAATTTCGTGAAACGCAAAAACCAGAAAGAATAGGCACTGGGAAATTTAGGCATTTTGGTAATAGGGGATTCTGAGCAAAGATATCGCTTGCACGCAAATTTTTTGAAACGCGAAAACCCGAAGGAATAGGTGCTGGGACATTTCGGCATTTCGGCAATCAGGGGTTTGAAGGATGAAGGGATGGGACACTTGACTTGTGAAGTCCCGACCCAGGATATTTCAGCATTTCAGAAACTAGGGGTTCGAAGGATGAAGGGACGGGACACTTGACTTGTGAAGTCCCGGTCCATGATATTTCGACATTTCGGTGACCGGGGATTCGAAGGGAAAAGGGACAGGATGCTTGAATTGTGAAGTTTCGGTCCACAACAAGCACCCTTTTTGATGCATGCATGCCTCCCAACCCATAGGTCAGAATTCCACGCACACAGGATCTTCCCCATTACACTGGCCCGAAGAGCTCTCAGAAATGGCTCCTCTATTTCCCTTTCAGGAAATCTGCACCCACAATTAACTTCGAGAAATTCCCCCTTGTACTTCAAGAGATCGGACTTCACACTTCCGTGAATCCGGTGGTCAAGCGTCTTGTCTCTCAATCTCTAAAACCCGAAACAATCAACACTTGACCCTTTCCCTTGCTAGTTTCAGATTTCTCCTTATCGTGATTTCGGGAGTTGCGATGTCAAGCAACTCGTCCCCTCGAATTATGAAACCCTATTTAATGAAAGTCCGATGTGCTCGCAAGGTTGAGCTTTCAATGGTCTTTCACTCCGTCAGGACTTCAGACTTTGCGATTTCACGATTCCTGATGCAAAGGTTTCAGGACTTCACCCAACCAAACCCCGAAATGGTCAACGAAATTTGAATTCCATGTCGATAGTGTGCCACCTGTCTGCCCTGCCGATCCCTATGGCCCACATGATCCTTTCGTCCCTTTGGGACTTTGCGTTTTGTGATTTCATGAGTCTTGTTACAAATATTACGGGACTTCACCTACAAAACCCCGAAGTAGAAATCCACTTGCAAATCCAACGGCCCCTGTTGGTTTGAATATGCGGTTCTGCCTCTCTTGAACTTAAACCTTTGGGAATACTCATCGTAACTACCCTACTCATCTGAGATATCTAACGGCTCACAGGACTTCACGGATTCTCCACAAAGAATTCCAACCGTCTGTCTCTCTCCTTCACAAGGACCTTTGCAACTTTTTACCTAGTGGTTTTCCCACAATACTCAACTACCTTTGACATAACTTGTAATGCCTTCTCACCATCCACTACACAACTTCCCGTGCTTCCTTCGAAAGTTTCAAAGGTTTTATCCTTCCTGAGCTTTCTCTAACTCTAAGTCTTGAAGAGGACTCCTGCACGCACTCCTTGCGGAAAATTCCTTAATTACTCCAAGGAATTGGAATTCGTCGACTCTGCGCACTCCGTGCAGCAACAGTCTCTCAATACTTCATTCAAGTTACAAAACCTAAAACTCTACTTGGCCTGCGCACACCTTGCACGACTCTTGTGCCCAAATGCACTTCTGAGGAAATGAGAACAAAATCTATCTAGTCTGAGCTTTCAGAGACAAACCTCTGAACCCTTTGTCAATGCACTCCTTGCGGACAATTCAACTGCACTCCTTGCAAGAACTCTTGCTCAGATAGAGAAACAATTGAAACTCGTTTTCCTTACTCTCTCTCTCTCTCTCTCACAGATTTCAGACATTCAACAAGAAATCATTCATACATAGCATAAAAGGAATTGCATGATAGAAAGAGTAAAACATTCATGAGCATAACATTCAAAAATGCATACATAGAGCATATTTGAACACCATGAGTCTCAATCAAAGTCCTCTTGTATTAATTAAGAACTTATGTACATGGAATTCGGCTACATAGCTTTATACTTCTTCTTTATGCTCTTGCTCTCAATTGGCATAATCTCTTCTATCTTTTTTGTTCTATATTACAATACATAATGAGGGTGTCTATATTCTGTTTCCCTCTCTCATTCTAAACTGTCTAATCTACACATTAAATTCTATCTACTTGCATTAACTATTATAAATGCCTTATACCTACTAAGGACGAGAGCGGATCGCTCAAGGTTTGTTTACATTTTACAAGCGTGCCTCCACTTGATGACTTCATTAATGTTTCAAGACATTTTCAAAATTTGTACTGGGCGCTTTTCCAACTATCTTTTGCCTCCAAGCTGGCTCGCTTAAGATGCTCCTACATCACTTTTTGGCTTAGCGCAAGGTCACGGCTCTTGATCGTGTGTTGTGGGAGCTCATGCTTGGCACTTGGAAAATCCAACTGAGAATTTTTGGGGGACTTGTGTGTTCATTTGAAGGATTCCAATTTGGAACCAGAAGAGCCATTTTGGCTTCGGAATCAGAAGATCCTGACTAGGAGGTTGCGCAGCCCTTAAGAGGGATAGGGGGTCTGCATCAGGTGGTATCAGAGCATCATTTTTTCGTCTGTAGACTTCAGGCGAAGGAGGAAAAGAAGGAGACATAGAACTTGGAGCTATACTCTATGTGTAACAGATAGTCAACATAATGCCTTCAAGAAGACAAGAGCCAACTTTAGCCAATCGTGTTGTAGAGAGGGATATGCGAGAGCTTCGTGCTCAATTGGAAACAATGGAAGCAGCATAGAGAAGAGCACTTGACGTTGGGGATGTCAGTGATGTAGAAAGTGAAGAGGTTGAGTTTGAAGAAGGTGCAGGAGAGGATGTTGCAGAAGAACATTTGTTGAGAGCAGTTGCCAGATTGGGAGGCAGAGCTAAGATAGAGGTCCCCATGTATGAGGGAAAATCTATATGTTGAAGAATTTTTGGACTGGATAAGGTCCATGGACAAACACTTCGACTATGAAGATGTCGATGAGGAGAAGAAGGTGAAGCAGGCAGTCACCCGACTAAAAGGGCATGCAACACTATGGTGGGACAAAATATATGCTTAGAGGAGAAGTGAAGGCAAATAGAGGATAAAGAGTTGGGATAGGACGGTTGCAAAACTGAAGGCTACGTTCATACCCAAAGACTACCAGATCAACCTGTTTAGGAAGCTACAGAACCTGAGACAGAAAGGGATGACAATCAAGGAGTACACCGAGGAGTTCTATTGGCTGAACATCAGAACTAGACAAAGGGAGAGATATGAAGAAAGAGTTGCCAGATATATAAATGGCTTGAGATATGAAATGCAGGATGAACTTAGCATGATGTTAGTGAGGACTATGGAAGATGCTTATCAGTTTGCATTTAAGGCAGAGGAGAATCTGGTTAGAAAAAAAAACCAGTGAGGAAGAGGTAAAGGCTCGATCCCAAGCAAAAGAAATGGATTTAACCGTGACAGAGAACATCAGTCTAAGGAAAAGGCTAATAAACCACACAATCACTCAGAACGAGGAGGAAGTTCACAAGGGAGATAGAGTGGTGGAAGAAACTTTTCTAGAGGAAGAGGTAGAGGAGGAGTAAAGTGCTATAACTATGGAAAGATAGGGCACATGTATTGGGAATGTCCCAAGAAGAAGAAGGAAGGAGGAGAAGCTCACATTTTAGAAGCACGACAAAGAGATGTTGAAGAAGAAGGAGAAGAGGACGGAGCATCCCTGATGTTAAGATAAGTTCTATTAAAACCAGAGGTAGAAATTGAAAAGCTACTACATAGAAACAATCTCTTCAGGACAGCTTGCAAGACTAAGGATAAAGTATGCAAGGTGATCATTGACAGTGGGAGT
>JASDQU010588149.1:30266-48653 GCA_032191745.1 Picea mariana | reverse complement strand
AATTGCTAAATATTTAAAAATAATGTTATTTAACTACAATTATTTTCTATGTATTGAAGTAAATGTATGATACATAGACTATTTGATCCATACCTTGACGATTTCTATTATATTGCAATTGTGATATACGAGTTGTCATTCTTCGTGGTTTTAATCCAGTATTTTCTTTCCCATTGAAAATATGTTTTTCGGTACTTCGATGCCTATAATTCTTATAGAGGAAGTGCCTATACTCATCAAACACCTCCTTTCCTAAACTTCTTGAACATCAATATTTCATATTAGGACAACAAACTGGACATGCAAATTTACCCTTTGTTTGAAGACCTGCAAGAGATTGATTAAATTTTATATAAATTATTTGAAGTATTTTTAATGAATGGATTATATAAAAAACATGCATGATATGAACTTTATAAAATTAGACACTATTAAAGTGCAATGTAACATTATAACATACCACATAAATGTGTTAGCCCTGAGGCATCGTGAATTGTCCATAAGCATTGCATGGAATTGAAATTCCCTTTGCGCACCTACTGGTCTAGAGATATCATACATAGTGATGCCCTTTCATAACTTTAGTAAGTCGTCGATAAGAGGCTCGATACATACATTTATATCTTTGACTTGGTACTTACCTAATTGATTGAACATATAATACATAATTACTACATATATGAGTAAATAAAAAAATATCAAACATAATTATAAGACATAATTGAACATATATGAGTAAACAAAAAAATATAAGACATAATTATGAAACAAACAATGCAAGTCAGATGTTACCGTGTTAAAAAAAGTTATTCTAAACAAATACATGGAACAATCATTGCCAACATTATGTGCTCCCTCTTTATTGACATCCATGGAGGAATGTTATTGTTGATAACAAAAACAGGCCACGACAAGTAAGTAGATATGAGTTCTCTAAATGGATTGACACCATCAACTGTCAATGAAAACCTAAGATTACAAGGTTCAACTTTAAAATGTGGCCATATTTCCTCTATCTTCTTAAATGCATATCCTTCTGTAGGAATTCGAAGAACACCATCTTTGCTTTTGTTCTTTGCATGGAAATCCATAAACTTTGTTATGCTTTTGCACCTAAACAATCACTGCAAACATGGAATTATGGGAATATAACGAAGAACCTTGTGAGGCACCTTTTTTGTTACTTGATCGGTTCGATATCTACTAATTTGAAATTTTAGGCATTCTTCTTTCGACGCATGTTCTCCATAATATAGAATATGATCATCAAGACATGCATGAATAACTTGATACTTCATTCCAATATCTTTCATAATGGCATGTAAATATTGGTATGTGCGACATAAAACATTTGACGGTGGTAACAAAATTCACCTAACAATATACAACATAAAAAATCAATACTGGTTAATGTAAAGAATATTAATCGTACATGTTGCATCCAAATTTTAGAGATGAACAACTAAAAATAAAAATAGAGGAAAAAAGAAAACCTTTATGATCATGTACTAAATGTGATAAAATATATTACATACATTAGGAGTTGTGTGACACAAGTGTTTGACAAACCTTTCATAACCTTTAAGTTCACCAACAACAATATAGCAGAGAGAAGACCTGTTTTGGAGCCTTCATAAAGAGGTTGTGTTTCCTTCTCCAATACAGGATATCAAAAGCACCATCAAGTTGGTCGTTATCATCATCCATTCCAACATTATTAAATGTCTCCTGGATCAATATATTTGTCCCATCTTCTTCAACCATGTTTTTATTATCATCATATTCTTCCATAGGATCATTAACTTGATCTTCAATATTCGCTCCATGTTCCTAAACAAGAACTTGTACAACCATGTCTTCCTCCACAGACAGTGCCCTAGGGTGTCGTTCCTTTATAATTACAAACAATCAAGTAATATTAGTGTATATAACAAATATTAAAACGATACAAACGTTTACAAATATAATATAGGAAAACAAATACAAAGACAAAGACAACTTAGGTGAGAGCGAGAAAAAAATACAACAAATCAATGATGAAGCTTGTGCAATTTATCAATATGTTTATGAATATGTTGAAAAAATATAGGAAAAATGTTACTTTTCTTGACATATTGTAGAAAGAGAGACACATTGTGAGATATATAGTCACAACCAACAAAAACAACATATTCTTATTTATCCTTCATCATTATGTCATATTCTTTCTTGATTTCACTTGGATACCACAAGTGTTAAGTGGATGGAAACTTCCCTCGACCTAACGTGGAGACCATGATTTAATTTATAAGGGGTTGAGAGCTGAGGGATTAGGGGTTAACACATTAGTGGTACAAGGGTTAGGGGTTAGGATTTAAGATGGGGTAATTATGGGTCAGGGACAGGGGTACTTAATGGTTTATGGGTTTCTAAGGGGTCAAGGGCTAAGTGCTTAGGGGTTAATAGGTTATTGGTTGTCCAAGGGTCAGGTGTACTTATGAGTTGGTATTATATATGGAGTAGCGAACTTAGCCAGTGAGAACGAGAAAAAAAGAAAACAATTCAATGATGAAGCTTGTGAAATTTATCAAGATGTTTATGAATATGTTGATCAAATATAGGGAAAATGTTACTTTTATTGACATGTAGAAAGAGAGATACTTTGTGAAATATATAGTCACAACCAACAAAAGCAACATATTATTATTTTTCCTTCATCATTTTGTCATATTCTTTCTTGATTTCACTTGGATACCACAAGTGTTAAGTGGATGGAAACTTCCCCTAGCCCAACTTGGAGACCACAGTTTTTATAAGGGGTTGAGAACTGAGGGATTAGGGGTTAACACATTAGTGGTCCACGGGTTAGCGGTTAGGGGTTAAGGGGTTAGGGTTTAATCTGGGGTAATTAGGGGTCACAGATAGGGGTACTTAATGGTTTAGGGGTTTATAAGGGTTCAAGGGATAAGGGCTTAGGGGTTAACAGGTTATTGGTCCCCCAAGGGTCAGGGGTAATTAGGAGTTTGTATTCTATATGGAGCAGTCAGCTTAGTCAGTGAGGGAAATAAACAAAGACAACAAATCAATGATGAAGCTTGTGCAATTTATCAATATGTTTATGAATATGTTGAAAAAATATAGGAAATATGTTACTTTTCTTGACACATCGTAGAAAGAGAGACACTTTGTGAGATATATAGTCACAACCAACAAAAACAACATATTCTTATTTCGCCTTCATCATTATGTCACATTCTTTCTTGATTTCACTTGGAGACCACAAGTGTTAAGTGGATGGAAACTTCCCCCAACCCAACTTGGAGACCATGGTTTAATTTATAAGGGGTTGAGAGTTGAGGGATTAGGGGTTAATGGATTAGTGGTCCAAGGGTTAGGGGTTAATGGGTTAGGGTTTAAGTTGGGGTAATTAGGGGTCAGGGATAGGGGTAATTAATGATTTAGGGGTTTATAAGGGGTCAAGGTCTAAGGGATTAGGGGTTAACAGGTTATTGGTCATCCAAGGGTTAGGGGTACTTAGGATTTGGTATTCTATATGGAGCAACCAGCTTAGTCGGTGAGAGCAAGAAACAAAGACAAAAAATCAATGATGAATATTTTGCAATTTATCAAGATGTTTATGAATATTTTGAAAAAACATAGGAAAAATGTTACTTTTCTTGACATATTGTAGAAAGAGAGACACTTTGTGAGATATATAGTCACAACTGGAAAAAACAACATATTCTTATTTCTCCTTCATCATTATGTCATATTCTTTCTTGATTTCACTTGGAGACCACAAGTGTTAAGTGGATGGAAACTTCCCCCAGCCCAACTTGGAGACCACGGTTTAATTTATAAGGGGTTGAGAGCTGAGGGATTAGGGGTTAACGCATTAGTGGTCCAAGGGTTAGGGGTTAAGGGGTTAGGGTTTAAGCTAGGGTAATTAGGGGTCAGGGATAGAAGTACTTAATGGTTTAGGGGTTTATAAGGGGTTAAAGGCTAAGGGATTATGGGTTAAAATGTTATTGGTCGTCCAAGGGTCAGGGGTACTTAGGAGTTGGTATTATATATGGAGCAACCAGATTAGCTAGTGAGAGTGAGAAACAGAGACAACAAATCAATGATAAAGATTGTGCAATTTATCAAGATGTTTATGAATATGTTGAAGAAATATAGGAAAAATGTTACTTTTCTTGACATATTGTAGAAAGAGAGACACTTTGTGAGATATATAGTCACAACCAACAAAAACAACATTCTTATTTCTCCTTTTTCATTGTGTCATATTCTTTATTGATTTCACTTGGATGCCACAAGTGTTAAGTGGATGGAAACTTCCCTAAACCTGACTTGGATATCGATGTTTAATTTATAAGGGGTTGAGAGTTGAAGGATTAGGGGTTAACACATTAGCGATGCAAGGGTTAGGGGTTAGGGTTTAATATGGAGTAATTAGGGGTCAGGGATAGGTTACTTAATTGTTTAGGGGTTTATAAGGGGTCAAGGGAATACCCCTCAACCCTGTACCTTCAAGGTGCCAGAACAAGAACATGTAATCTCCATAATTTATTTATTGTCCTCTTCTTGACAAATATGGCATTCATCCAGTGTGGCATCTCCACTTTCCATTAGTGATTTTTGTTTAAAAACAAAATGAAGACGTTACTAGGAACTAGAACTGATCTTCAAAACTTTTAAAAAGGAAACAATTACCAATATCAAAAGAGGAATTTATAGAAACTCTACAAATACTTCTCAAATAGAGCATCGATACCAATATCAAAAGAGGAATTAGAAACTCTGCAGATACTTCTCAAACAGAGCATCTATACTTGTCAACACAACCAATATTAACTCTTGTATTGAACAATAACATATGGTGAAAAATATCCACTCTGCTATGCAATGAAACACTCAATACTGTGGTGGGTGGTGTATGTGTATATTGGCGGAACCAGTTCACTTCTGTGAAACACACTACCCAATATACTTATAAAATTATGATGGGGGGTGGTTTATAGGCTGTAGGATTTTCCAATTACAGTAGGGTGGATATTGGCCAATGATTGTCGATGCAATTGGAACCAGTTCACTTGTGTAAAACACATTGCCCAACATGCTTATTAAATTGATTAAAGAATTTGGACTACAAGTGTAAACTTATACAAGGTGGCCCCTCTAGATTTTTTGTTAATATTTGTTAATGTATGAAACCACCAATGTTTTTCTCCTCCCCTTCCAAGACCACGGTGCTCTGAAAGTTTTTTGCAAATCAATTTTTTAAATTTATTGTTTATTTGACAAATCCCATTCAAACCAAGGTATATTTGTCTCTTCATTATTCCTGACAAATAAACAAATAAAATTATAAATATTTAAAAATCAAAAAATATTTTTTTATTAACAATATTCTCATAATGCCCAGGATGGGGTGTCATTTGGACACTATGGGTATTAATATGCGAACCCGAGAACCTTCCACCTGGGAGGGGTATATTTGTTTGATTTGAGGCGCTCCATATTCCTCTCACCATCTCATACATATATACTCCATATTAACTTCCATCATTATGGTATGGTACCTCGAAGTGCGATTCTGAGAAAGGATGACGACATGTGTAGGGGTTTGGATTATCACAAGCTTAATATGGAATTTACTAAGGTTTTAGAAGCTTACTATGGCGATGAAATACCATTTTTTTTTATCATTAATGGAATTCATATTTAGGATTCAGAGATTTGTGTTTATCTTGCTGTTATCCGACTCTATTTTAATTGTTTTTCTCCCTATCTAGTCGACGTTGTTTTTTGTTCATATTACAACATGGTGCATATGTAGGAGCGAGCCCTCTCTGGCCATAGTGGAAATACTCATTTATGTTTTCCTTGTTTGCATGCTCTGAGATCAAAGCAATATTCACCCTCTCGATCTTGAGGGGTCACCGAGGAGAATCGGTTCCAGGCAACCTCCTCTAGCTCATCTTTGGGATTCGACCCTGAACCAGTCTCACCACCGAGAAATCCAACTTCGATTTTTACTAGATAAAGCGGAAGTAATGGGGCAGATAAATCTCCAAGCTTGTCCTCAAGGGAGTCGGGACCAATCCCTGGTGGGGATTCCTTGCACTGTCACCAGGCCCTGGACATTATTCAACAACTTATTTGAACTTCGCAGTGATCTCACATACCTAAACCCTAATTAAAATCTACATCTTATGTCAACTTCTTCTCTTGTTAACTTACTCTCAATTTGTTGTGTACGTAGAATATATCCATAAAGAAAAAAAAATACATTATTTTTCTTCTACGTTTAACATATAAATGTTTACAAAAACAATCTACATTATAAAGACATATTATGAATAACTTACCAAGGGACGATATTCATGCCCGCCTTCAAGGTGTCCATACTCTCTACAATGTCTTTTAGTTTTTTTAATTAAAAGTCTCCTTCTATTATAGCCCCTGCATATTTTACAAGAGAAATAAAATTTTCGATCACCCAAAGCCTCCAACACGGATCTCATGTCTCCTTGTCCTCCTAGAGGAATTTTATGTGACATTTTTTCTTAACAAACTTTCAGTGATGATTATCTTCAAAAATCAACCTCAATAGTTTAACTATTTGTAATGCAATTAACAAAATAAATTTGTTTGTATGCTGACCTAAAAATATCCCTTGTAACCTCGAAAAACCATCACTAGTATAGCAACAACATCAAACGTCTCTACTATTTCAAACTTTTAAAATTATATATCACTTTTTCATCGGACCTCCGATGGTTGTGGACTAGAGAGACGTTGTTTAACAAAAAAAAATATTGACGTTTGCAAACGTCAGTACATATATTATTGACCCGATCAACCATAAGATATTTGATTATAAAGTATCTTTCTTTGGATATTCGATGAACGTTGGGGATTTAAAAAAAAAAATACAAAAAATGCAAGTAAAATCCGACAGTACGACCGATTTTATCAGTATTGTTGGAGTACGGTGTCAATTTTTCCGCCCATATGTAGTAGTGTGAAATAATGGATTTGAAATAACATTATGCAATTCAAGATCACGATTAACTTCATGAGTATTTCCAAAAGAAAACTCATTTCATGTATAAAAAAAGTCTTCATCAATTTGATTTGACCATTCATTAGTTACATCATCATAACATACTTTATCATAAAGGGGACTATAGAGGTCAACATCGTCTTTATTTGCATACTCAACTTCTTCATTGTATGTATATGAATGAAATATTTGGGATGAACCATGATCTTGAGGTCGGATATTTCTATTAGTTTCAAGAAAGGTGGTATTTGGAATGTGAGAAATGGATTGATTAATCAAGTCATGTTCAAAACAAAGAGTCTAGATTGGAAGAAAATGTTCATTATCAAGGCATATATGATCGACTTGGATTTCTTTATTAACATATTCATTTGGCCAAGCAATATTTCCGGGTTACAAGTGTTAGCAAAGAGATCTTCTACCATTTTCTCAAAATAAAAATCACATGAAACTACATCATCCCCTACATGCTCTTTCTCACTTTCTTTAGAATGACCATGAGGAAGAAGGATATGAGGGGCAATGCCATGTAAATCAAGATTGTTTCCTTCCCGAGATTCGTCCTCTAAGAATGTTTCATTGGATAAAACATGGTCTTGTTTGAAAATAGTATCATCAAATGGAAAGTCATCAAACAAGGTTTCAAAGTGAGTGGATTCATATGAGCACGATTCATTACAAACCCCATAATTTTTTGATAAAGAATCATGAAATGCAAAATTATTTTCTTGACTATTCAAGAAGAGATAAGGGTTTTCTTGGTAAGCTTGCTTGGATTCTAAGAAAAATATACAAGTCAATTATGCATGAGGACCATTGCAAAAATCACATTGTGGAGGGGTAGGAAGAATCTTAGGCAAAGGTTCAAAGTGTTGTGAAATGGGTGGAGAAGGAAAGTCAAATATGAACTTTGTAAAAATTGCCTCTCCCACCAAATTAGGATTAGGTGATATAGACCAATACCAATCTCCTATTTGATCACGAAGAGTAAGAGGAAAAATATTAGGAGAAGTGTAATCATCTTGGACCCCAACATATTGAAAAAATTAGATAAACTTGTTAATGTGATGGGAAGAAGACTCCCATGGGTAACCTTCAAAAAGAGGGAAACCAACCATGGAGAGACTGTAAATCAAATTAAAATTGGGTTTATTCATGATTAGGTAAGTTGAGAAAATGCATTGCTACTTGAAGGAAAAATGAACATTAAATAAAAAAAATGGAGAAAAACCATTGAACGATCCTCCCCAGTATGGTTGCCAAAATTTGTTGATAGTGAAACTGTAAAGTTCCAATAGCAACATTTCAACCTCTCGTGAGGCTAAGCAAGAAGAGGTAGGAATGATCACTCTATCTTATAGCCTAAGTTTTAACATATCTCTACTTTCATAATAATTAGGTGAGATAATGTCCCTGGGGTGTAGGACAGTCGGTGACAAAGTGTGTTGTTAAGCCACTCCGTGTTGTTAAAGTCACCGGTTCAAAACTTGCGGGGAAAAAAAATCCAACCATGTTAAGGGTTGGTGTGGCTCAGGACGGGTGCGATCCCCGGGTGATTTTGACGACTTATATGCCCCTGAGTTGCGGTTTCTCAAGCCATAGGTTAATCGCGTAGCCAATAGGTCCTGCACAAATTAACAAACAACAAAAAATAGTTAGGTGAGATAATATAAGGGACACATTTACAAGAAAATGTTCAATAACAAACATGATATGATACAAATATATGCACAAATAGACAAAGGATGTGTTCTTTCTAATTCAATATTTAGTAATCGGAAAGATCTAAAAAACTATAAAGAGATTAACACTTAGTCATCACATAAGTAAAAAATATATATACAACAAAAATATAATATCTAGTATAAACAATGAATGAGAAATGACATTTTACAAAAGAAAGGAATGAGATTAAAATAAAATAAAAGAAATATGATATGGAAGAAACTTTTGTTTTTACTAAAATTTTCTTTATCAATACATAAGATTGACATCCTTTCATTTCTTTTAGACTTCTGTGAAAGTTTGGACCAGGAACATGTTCTTGCATAGATGGCCAACATTTACGAGACCACATTAGCCTCCATGAAATTTACAAAGATACAACATACTTCTAAAAACATATTTGGACATAGGTGTAAGTATATGCAACCAATTAAACCAATTAGTAAAAACTAATGGAGGAAACAAAAAAATCTTATGCATCAATGACCAAACAATATGAAATACCTATTATAAATAACAAGATAAGAGTGTGACCTCCCTTTTTCCATTTTTTAAAGAACTTCTGCTATCAACATAAAACATTAGACCCGAAATCTTGGAGTATTGAAAAGAAAAAAAACTTTAAAAGCTCAAAATATGATTTCCGCATACCATAGCGAGTGTAAGATAACTCCTCTTCTCGAGGCTTGATGTCTTTAAATAGTTCATCACCAGGACAATTAGTAACCATCCTCATCTGCATTAGCATGAAATGCTAGGTAACCATTAGTAAGTGGTCACATGGGCTAGCCACTATATTTTATGACATTAAACGAACTCAGAAGACAAAAAAAGAAAATACAAACAAACATATTTCCTTCATGAAAGTCAAACGAAGGTCAAAGGGGGGCCTTCCTTTAATTATTATATCTATCACTTGGGATGAATTCCCAAGGATCTTGCTTAATCCATGTTGTAACTCCCTTTTGATATTATTTTCACTAAATTTGCAGCCAATCACCATTCATTTTCCATCTAGTAAACAACTAGAAATAATCATAATAGACAACATTTTTAAGTCTCAGAACATCACATGTATAAGTAGCAACACTTCAAATATTTAATACTGAAAACATAACAATTGTTTTGTCTATATATGCTTCTAGGGGCATATTTATAAAAGAAAGTGAAGGCTTGGGAGAATCCTAGTGGTGTTTCCATCCACCTAACCTTGTAGTTGTTGATTAATTGGGTTGGTTGTCATTGATGTCAACCCTTTAAGAAAGTCCGATAGCAAATTCCGATAGCACAAAGGTTTGGGTAATGGACCCAAGTTTGTTTGATGTATAATGGTATGTGTTTTGATATATTTGCAGGTAAAACTATTCTAGATGGATAGTACATGTCATGACATTTCTGGTGGTATGTGGAACATCACATAACTCCTCATGGTTAGAGATTTATGGCCATGTGAAGTTGGAGAACCCTCATGAGTCATCTAGAAGCCCCAAAAGGTCAAAGTAGTCAAAGTTCTTGCAAAGAAGAGATTATTTAAATAATAAAATGAAGTGACAAAGTAAAAAATGATTATTTAAATAATAAAGTGAAGTGACAAAGTCAAAGAGGATTATGTAAATAATAAAGTGAAGTGACAAAGTCAAAGAGGATTATTTAAATAATAAAGTGAAGCGACAAAGTCAAATAGGATTATTTAAATAATAAAGTGAAGTGACAAAGTCAAGGAGGATTATTTAAATAATAAAGTAAATAAAGAACTTTCTAATTATCAAAAGTGGTTATAAGAAGGTTAACCCTAAAATGAGGAAAATGGGTTAAGTGGTCAAGTGGCTATTGGATACATAGACAAGTGGCAAATTGGGAAAAGTTGGACATAGGTGACTATGTGGACAAAGTGGCTATGTGGGAAAAGTGACCTAGAAGATGCTTCTAAGGAAGCTACTTGGAGAGTATAAATAAGAGGCAAGACTCTCTCATTTTGATCACACTTGAGCATATTGAATATCTATAGGTGACTGAGGTAACCAAAGGATATCTAAGCCGAATTTCAGGGGGGGGGTGAAGTAAAGAAGACCGAAATTCAAGGGAGGATAAATTCTTTTGATGATGCTTTCTAAGGTATGTTATTTACAGGTCATCTCACCATTTTCACAATAATTTTTTTTCTAGAATGATTCAGATCATGAAATTGGGAGGCCATTGAGGAAACATATTCAAGTAGCTGTGGTACGAATTTCAGCTTGTGGGTTGTTGTATTTTTGGAATTACACTCCATGGAAAATAGGGTTTGTGGCTAGTCTCGAAACTAGTCTAAAACATGTGTTTCGGGTAAAAACGTCATAAATTATTCATAACATATCCAAATTCAGTAAGACAAAATGTGTTGGTTAGAGTATAGTCTATATTGTTCTATGTACAATTTTCATATCCATACAACAAACATTCTATGCGGGGCACGCTCTACAAGTTCGCTCTCTAGAATAAGCCAGAATTCAACAAGGTATGCCATTTTTTCTTTAACTCCTTTTATGAGAGGTTCCAAGTAGTGACACATGGAGGAATTGCATAAAACACACTGAAGAACATTGTGTACTATTTTTAGATCTTTATTCATTACAGGTATGTAGTTATGATTATTTCAAGTTAGGGTTGTTGACTAATCCAAAACTAGTCATGTGAGACTAAAGTAAAGTTTGATGAAAATGCTAGTCTCTTGTTGTTAAAGTTAAGGAAGGTTTGCAGGTATGTGATCATATACACCAGGTCTATTACAGAGTTACAAATTAGATTTGGATGATGAAATTGATGAGGGCTTTTGGTTGAGGTACATGTTGGGTACATGGTTGAGACAAGTAGTTGATGAGTTGGCACATACATGAGGTGTATAGTTGATGATGTTGGTACATCTTGATGAGTCATAGTTGATGAGTAGTTTATACATGATTGGTACATACTTTGTACATGGTTGGAGGCACTTGTTAGTAGTATTGTTGACACATGGTTTATGGATGATGTAACATACTTGTATTAGTATATTATTAGAAGCACATATTGATCTTGGTGATGATTATGAGTTGTTGTGTTATGCTTGGTTGATGCAAATCTTTGAGAGTTGTCTTGGTGATTGATATTGGTGAGTAGATATGATTTGGTTGATAAGATTGATGAGACAAGTTGTTGTGATAGGTTGTTTGGACAGGTTGTTGTGACAGGTTATTTGTACAGATTTGGTGCATGGTTGATGCACTTGTTCATGGTATAGTTTTGGTACAGGTTGGTGCATGGTTGATGCACTTGTTTATGGTATAGGTTCATTACAAGTTGAGGTACAGGTTGGTGCATGGTTGATGCACTTGTTTATGGTACAGTTTGATTGGTACATGTTTACAACAGTATATCTCACAGTGATAGTGTGACAATGGTTCCATCATTCTATTTATATTTCATGGCAGTAAGGACAAGTGATTGTAGCCACCTTATGGTTGTAGCCGGAGAACATAGGGGGTCGTAGCCTCCTTCTGGTTGTAGCCAGAGAATTGGGGAGTTGGAGCTTCCCTCAGGTTGTAGCCTGAGAAATTAGGGGGTTGGAGCCTCCTTCCAGTTGCAGCTGGAAAACAAAAGGAAGTGGTTGCTTCCAATGAATGTAATTCTTAAAGACATATAAGAAAAAACATTATGTGGTTTTCTCCCGCTTTGGATTTCCACGTAAAAACACTGGTGTACTGTGTATGTGTATGATTGCTCATTTGCTCATTTTTTATTTACTGTGCAACTATTGGGTGATAATGATACATAGATATAACACTTGCATATTGTGGTTAAAAATGATTGAATTGCTCTATTACTGATTCACCCCCCCTCTCAGTAATAGGTCTCTACTGTATTTATTCATTATATAATATTTGGTTTTGGGAGTTTGAGGCTTATTTCAAGAGGAAGCTGAACATAACTCTTCAGAATCAACATTAAATACAAAGAGAACCTAATTTATTTTCCTCTTTCCTTCCTACTAAACATGTTGTTCATGGTTACTTCTACCTCTTTTGGATCGTCTCGATCTATGGCTATAAAGACTTAATTAATATCACCATCGATTTCCAGCTTACATGAGAAATAAATTGCCACAAAAATGTAACAAGTAACTTCCTCAGAAAAATGTAAAAACAAAAATACAACTATCACTATAGCATCAATATATAACTTATCCATTCATCAAAAGGAAATGCAACATAGCGATATCATCAACTTCTCATTTTCACTTTTATAACTTACACAATCACAATGCATTCAATCGACTTGGACTGATATAGCTGACTGGTAAGGATATAACATGTTTGAGATAAGTTAGACATTTGGGATAAGTCATGGATGGGATAGAATGGATGGACACCTTGTTATGAGTTACGTGTAGATAATAAGAGCAGCTTAAAAAGAGAGACACCCATATTTTTTTTTACAAGAGTGAAACCACGAGAAACAAAAAATCGTTACTCCTTCACTGAACACAAGGTATGAGCAAGAACTTCACAGGGAGCCAATCACGACTTCAAAGAGTTAGAACCAAAAGGGGATTGGAATCATTCCTTCATCGAGTTTAGAGACGAGTATAAATTGCAAGAGAGGTTCGATAACAATAATACTTCTTTTGACACATATATGAGAGCAAAATCTCTGTAGCCACGAGCAGAAAAACTGATCCTTTTCATTTTTTTGAGGGTAATAATTGTAATCAAAAGATTATAATAGAAATATTGTGCAACATCATACACTCATGAACTTAATAAGACAAGATAGGTAACATGAAGGTATCCAGTTCGAAGGAGTCAAACTGTTAGTCCAATTGTAGAGATGGTACAAATTTGTTGAAAATGCAAATGAATGGTATGGTTACCCTTTCCAACAGTTTAGAGTATAATTATGACAAAGGGCTCGAGATCTCCTTATAAATTTCACAGAAATGTGTAAAGGCTTCAACATCAAATCCTTTCTGCATAGGGTGATCATATGGCTCGTTTCGACACTTCTATAAACATAAACAAGTTTCTGGAAAGAAACGAAAAACATTGTACACTAATTTTCTTTACTGTTCTGAACGGTATTGTGAAAATGCAAGGATGTAGTGCTGGATAAATCGACGTGATGGTGAAAGGGGTAAGAAATGAGGAGAATTAGAGCAAACAGGAAGGAAGATGAGTTCAAAGGAATCGCAGGAAACCACTCTATTCATGCAATCATCGTCTTAGCCACTTCCACGTATACAAAAACTTTAAGATATCATGATTAGCACAGCGGCTAAGTCGCGGCTGGTGAATGCCGAAAGGCGGCTTACGGTTGTTAAAAACGTAACGCCGAAACGACTGGCGACCATTGGTGATGACAGCACAGAAACGCGGCCACCAAACGCCAGTCAACAAAAACATGAAAAGCCTTAATACCTGTGCGAATATTTTAATATTTTTTAATAGGTAGACGTGGCAATAAGTTAGTGAACACAGTAATTTTTAAACATGATGAGGTAAATGTAAAAAAGTAAACATATAAACGGATGTCTTTATAACAGCACGGAAGTTAATGGATGAAATCAGAGCCATTCATTTATTGTGACGACTAAGAATATTCTAGGCATATTTAATCTCGTCCATAGAAAACGTATTAAGAACTAAAAACCTATTAAATGTGCCTATTGTCAATAGGTGTACACCTTTCGGGCGTAAATATACAAACTCTCCAATGCACACAATGTTGTTATAACCTTTATGATTTAAAAAAAGTATAATATAAATTTTATATTGTTTTTTTAAAAACAATATAACTCCCTTATGATGGACAACACAACCATATCATTGTATTTTCAAATAAAACATAAGATCCACCCATATTTGGCATTATGGAGCCCAAAACATCCAATATAACCATACTAAATGAAACTCCAAATCATATATCTCTTTGTTGCATATTTGTATTTGTGCCATTTAATTCAGTCGATCTTCATGTTAAGCAACTAACATAACATGATTTTCTTAGGAAAGTTTCCCCTTTTCTTGTTTTGTTTATTGCAGGTATATGAAAGAAAGATAAATGTCAAATATGTTTGCAGGTAAAGGTGAGTTTAAATGTAAAGATGACTACAATTTTGCAATTTTTTTTGAAATCCGATCATGATGTTTATTTGAGCATCAACACACTCCATACTTCGTGAGACAATTGGTATTCCACAAACAAGTGTGATGTCGATTCTTCTTCATATTTATAGAGAGTGCATATGTGTGGGCCCGTCCAGCCTCTCTTGATGCCCACTTCCCATTTGAGCATCCTTTTACTCATTGCAAGCCAATAAACCATGATTATTTTGATACGGGGAATTTTTTTTCCAAATTTATACCCACCACCAATAGATACGATTCTGAAAGGCCACTTTAGCCAATGCAAGATATCCCAATTTCATCATGTACACATCGTTTATAGAATTTTTTTCTCAAACCAGATAGTCTTTTTCTTCTTCAATTAAAGTAATAAAATTTGATTTTAGAGACTCCACAAAAGCATTCCATTCAATGGATTTTTCCCCTTCCAAGCCCAGATCGACCTGATATTTCCACAGAGAGTGCCCCAACTCATATATGATTTTCTTTTTGGCATCCCAAATTGAAAAAAATCCTAAGTTATGAAGATTCAATATCTCATCTGAAAGTTTGAAAGAGTTATTCATCCATTCCCAAGGATCTTCACCAATTCATATGCTCTTACTATTACCTATTTTCCATGATAACCAGTCCCCAACTAGAAGAAAGTCTTCCACCATATACTTCCAACTAATAGAGCCATTTTCCACCGATTTAACCAGTCTTGAACCATTCAACTATTGATCTTCTTGGAAAATATTTTTCCACCATCACCCTACCCCATGACATAGAATTGTGAGAAAGTCTCTAGAGACTCTTTGTAGCCAGGGCCTTGTTGACAATTAAAATCGCAACAATGAATTCCACCCGCAATTTCGATTTCTGTGAGGTATAAGCAAATTGTTCCATGTAATCTTCAAGACTCTCATCCTCTAATTGTTGAATTTTAAAAATATCATTACGAGAATCCTTGGATTTGCAATAGTATTGGTAATTCTTAAGAAATATAGCTTCATATCTTCCCAAGACCTAATACCAGACTCTCCTAACTCCATGAACCATCTTAGTGCAGAATCCTTGAGAGTGGCAGGAAAAAGTTTCAATTTATGGGCATCTTGCAAGTAGTCGTAACTTCTACACAAGATGTCAAACTCAAATAGGAAGGTATCTAGGTATTCACTGCTCATACCATAAAAAGTGGGCAATGTAGAAAGTGGAATGTTCTTCATGTTGACATTTTATGTGGTATCCAAAATTGGAACCCCAAAGGTAGTTTTTGTTTGGTTTCTGACTTCTTCTCCCTCATCATGTCTCACATGGTTGTGATCCTCCTAATCATCCATACGGATTTGATTCCCAAAGAGAGAATACCTAGATGGTTTTATCCTTGAAGATAACAAAGTGTCCCAAGGTTCTTTTCCAGGAAGGGTATCCCTTCGATAGGAAGATTTATCTACTATTTGGATGTCTGGTACTTTACTCGAGCCTGTTGAAACTATTGGTGCCAAAGTTGTTGTTTCAAATTGGGATACAACTATATTGGCTAAACTGCCAAAAAGAGCATTCGCCTATCCAGGGTCAATGTTATCTACAAAGTTAGAGTCCCTTGATGGCAGTGAAAAGGAAAAGGTTGTGTTGGCTGGTTTTGATGAAGGCTCGAGTGGTCTTGCCTCCTGTCCCACTACTATTGATATCTCAATTTTATGCTCTATATTTTCCCTGGTTTTGGTCTCTTCTGAGACTTTTTTAGCTCTTTGGGTTGACTTATCCCCTACTTTCCGATATTGTTCTGCGGAGTTTATGGGTGGAGTGTTCCTTCCTCCAAAAATTTTAGAAGGAACCTTGATCGAAAGTTTTGGTTTGGTTTTGATATATCTTCCCTTTGGGTCCCTAGGTTTGTTCATGAAAGAAGTACAAAAATAAAAACTATCATTGGGTTTGGGGGAACCTGCTATAATAGATGTGTGGGTTCTTATATCTCGTCTTAAAGTCCCCCCCCTCCACACCAAAATAGTACTAATGTTCAGGAATAATCTACTTCCTAACTATTTTCTACCTTAAGACAACTCCCCGGCAATGAAACCAAAAATGATGGGTATTCTATATGTACTAATTTCCCTCAATTAAATTGTCAACCCGGGGTAAGTAAAATTAGAGTTGTGGCACAGTATGAGCCAAGGCAGAAAAAAAGGCTAATGAAAAGATTAACTAGATAAGGAGATGGTTTACCCTAGGGATCAACACTCTTTTCAATTTACAATTCTAATTTAGAAAATGATTTTTAAAATCTATTCAAACATGATACTCTATGCTAAATATGCAAAGAAACCTTTAACTAATGAGTTTTAAGAAATTCTAGAACTATGAACTATTTAATCTATCTCTAAATAAGCAAATAACAAGTCATCTATTTCTGAGCTATTTAATCTATTTAATTAATCTACCTTTGAATGAACAATCAAGTAAGCATGTAAGCAAATAATCTGTCAAAACTATATTTACAAGTGAACTCTATTCTTAAAGTAAAAACTCACAATTATTTCTATCTTGCAGAGAATAAACACTAATCTACCTAATTGAAAGCAAGAGAAGCAAAAACTCACAATTATTTCTATTTTGCAGAGAATAAACACTAATATATCTAATTGAAAGCAAGAGTGTTGTGACAGTATTCAAATGTGATGATTTTGTCTATGGTGGCGAATGACATCACGATGGCATCTAACCACTAATGACAATTCAAGTGGAATTAACTCAATGCTAACTTCTACAGAGAAATGCAAAGTATGGATAAGGCGGTCTATAGAAAGTCTTTCCATCATAAAAGCAACATTAGATGTTATTGGAATCCATATGATCTTTAAGCATGTGCAGAAGAAATTCAACATCAATCATTTTCTCTATCACACTATTACTGGAAAATAGTTTGTTCAAAATCAATAATTCAAGCAAATCTACAAACTCATAACTAGCACTTTAATCAGAAATCTTAATTCAAATTTGTAACTAAGATAACATTGAAAATACCATGTATAGAATCAATAATTCGTGAAAACCTACAAACTCATAACTAATGCTAATTAGAAATCATAATTCAAATTCATAATTGGGATCTCATTAAAAATCATAACTTAAAATTAACTAAGCTACCATTGAAGATCATACTCAAAATTATAACTAGGATGCTACTGAAAATCATAACTCAAAATCCACTTCTATCTTATCATGTTGATGCTAAAAACATGGTTAACAAGTTATGCACGCCTACAAAGAGTATCGGAAATTACAATTTAATAAATGAGCTCTATCTAAATAGCTAATCTGCAGAGTGATTTATAGCTTTATGAAATAGAGAGAAAAATACATGACAACATAATTAAATAGATCCTAAACAAGTGAACTACAACCTGCAAGCAAAGTGTTAAGAATCTAAATAGCGACAAGTAACCATGGACGTCCACACATGCTCTGTGATATACACACAATTCAGAA
>JASDQU010588148.1:0-37596 GCA_032191745.1 Picea mariana | reverse complement strand
AATTCTACAGAGGCGCATCCTTCAAACCATTACATGTGATCGAGTGTTACAGAACCATGGGCTTACCAAGTATTGTGACATATTATATTTTTATTTAAATATCTTATATTATATGATCAACAGCGGTGACCAGACACTAGCCCAAACAAGCACTTTAGCGCTTATCAATTTCAATGATCACGATTCAATCTTCTGATGAGATGAACGGCTGATGGAACTTCGTCCTTTGGAACTTCGGGTTTTCAACTTTTCAAACCTTCGAATCAGATCGGACGGTTTATTTAACGGAAACAAATCAATGGTCATACTTGATCCTTACACTCATCATTTCATTGTTTAATCCGACGGCTAGGACCTAATCAAGCATTGTGATGGATGCCCGCCTTGTACTCTGGGACTTCTACTATTTCAACTTATGTTATCCTTCCACTGTAGTAGATCGATGGATAAGAATGCTCCCGAGGTGTTTCTTTAGATCGGATGAACCATGTTGTTGGACAACTAAGAGGGGGGGGTGAATCAGTTGTCTCTCTCAGTTGTCACCATGCTTAAACAATTATGCTTATTTTAAACTCTTTACAGAGCACTCAATGACAATCAAAATAATGCAGGGAAGTAAGCAATAGAACATTCAACATCAATCACACATATGAAATATACAGAGACAGATATTTCCTGAGGAAACCCATAAAGGGTAAAAACCTCTTCTTCTTGGTATGATGAGTAATCTTTACATTCTGTACATTATAATACATATGAGCTCCAACTCATTGTGAGGCTACAACCTCTGTTTTGCAAGCTGCAACTTGTTGAGAGCACCAACTCTTTGTTTTCTCTAGCACCTACTAGAAGGAAGCACCAACTCCCTGGTTTCTCTAGCACCCACTAAAAGGAAGTACCAAATCCCTGGTTTCTCTAGCACCCACTATAAGGAAGCAACAACTCCCTAAGTGTTCTAGTACCAACTGGAAGGAAGCACCAACTTCCAGTCACACAGGCACCAACCTGTATAACAAAGAACAATAGTTCTCCCTTGCACCACCCTGCCACCCTGGCTTCTCTGGCTGCAACCAGATGGAAGCTACAAATCCCTGTGTCCTTCCAACCACCCTGAAATATCAATCTTTGCTACTGAAACTTATTACAGTGATATAATGTTCATCAATGACTTACCAGTCTCATCATTGTTCTACTACATTGCCCTACTTTGTCTGCCTCATTGTCTTCCTGCACACATGCCTTGCGTTTTCTGTTCTTTTGCCTTTTATGCTCTGTACGCCATGTCCATTCAATGCACCATTCCTCCTCTGTGTATTTCAGTTGTTGCACACTGCCTCCTACAAGCCTGAATCACTCTCAACAGCAGCCTCCATCTATTCTTTGTTCTGCGTATTTATACTATATGTGCACCTTCTTCGTCCTCCATGCACAGTGCCTATGCATGCTCTTCAACGTGCCACGGTTCTGCTGATCGGGTTGTTCACTGCCACTCCACTTTTTCTCTGCTTCGCTCGCTCAAGACTCAAAAAAGAAAACTGCATCTCGCTTCTGTCTATTCCTCATATGTTACTCATCTATGAGTTTTATCTCACTCTGCACATATTGTTGGTATCACACTGTGCATACTGCAATTTTCCCTTCTTTACAGTTCAACTCATTTTTCATTCAGAACAACCAACCACACTTAGTCACTGCATGTTTCTTTTATACACTACAACCCCTTCAATTACCCCTCAAATCCCTAGAACAACGCTTCAGCAACCGAAAAGCCAACCGTCCAAGAACCATGATTTGGTTCTGCTAACTGAACAATTAATCATGAAGATAAATAGTAGCCCTTTGATCAGATTTCCAAGTATCCAACACTGTTGGATTACAAGCACAGGGTCTCGCTTTGATTTCTCCATTTCGCATTTCGGTATTTCGGCATTTAGGCATTCCTATGTTGTGAGGCATCTCGACTCTCCAAGTCATGATCTCTGAAATGGAGATTAGATTCGTGCTAGCTCCTTCCTTGAGCCTCCGTCGATGTGACCATAGGTTATGATCAGGGGCCAATTCTGAACACGCATTTCTCATTTCACGTTTCGAGGGTTCTATGAAGAGTCGTCTCGACTCTCCATGTCCCAAACTCCGAAAATGAGTTTGTCTCTTCGAGCTCTTCTCTACAACTCTTCGACGATGCGACCATCGGCGGTGACCAAGCGCTTATCCATAAAGTGCTTTCACAATTTCGCATTTCAGCATTCCTATGATGAAGGGTCTCAACACTCCAAGTCGCAATCACCGATATGGAGCTTGGTTGCACTAGCTCCTTCTTCCATCTTCCGCAGATGTGACCACTAGCTGTGACCACAACCTTATTCGAAAATGCATTTCATTGTTTCGACATTTCTGTGATGAAGTGTTTCAACACTCCAGTCACAAACCCCGAAATGATCTAAAGGTATTTCGGTGTTTCGCATTTCGGCGTTTCGCGATTTCTCATATCGCGAGTTCGAGAGGTTAGGGAACCCCGTTCCTTTGACTTTCCAGTCAGCGAAATGACGATCTTTCGCCACGTGTCCTATGGACCCAACGGTCCAGATCTTATCGTGATTTCGAAACTTCACGGGCCTTCGTCGTGTCTGATCAACGATCCAGATCAATCCTCAATCTGACGGCTAGGATTATTTTGCGATTTTGCATATCACGAGTTAGAGAAGTTAGAGCTCTCCTTCCTTTAACCTTTCAGTGAATGAAATGCCAATCTTTCACCATGTGTCCTCTGGCTTCAACGGCCAGGATCATTTCACAAATTCACGAGCCTTCGTTGTGCCTGTTTCGGGATTTCGACGTTTCGCATTTCGCAACTTCAGGACTCCCGTGATGAAGAGTCTCAACTCTTTACTCCTCCAACTCCCAGTATCCAAAACTCCGAAATGGATTTTACGCTTCACCTTTGATTTCCCGGTCCGTGAAACTTCGAAATGGGGTCTTTGATGATGTGCCTATTTCGGGATTTCGGCGTTTCGCATTTCGCAACTTCAGGACTCCTGTGATGAAGAGTCTCGACTCTTGACTCCTCCAACTCCCGATATTCGAAACTCCGAAATGGAGTTTACACTTTTGATCTTTCCATGCCATCATCGTTGTTGATCTTCCTTGCCTACCTGTTTTCCATTGTTGTCTCCCAACTGTAAACCTGCCAACGTCGCTACTATTCTTTCTTGTAATTTTGATCTTGCCATGCCATCATCGTTGTTGATCTTCCTTGCCTCCCTATTTTCCATTGTTGTCTCCCAACCGTAAACCTGCCAACGTCGCTACTATTCTTTCATGTAACCATACCTTCGTCATTGTTGTTCTTGCCATCAATAACTATAAGCATGTTATCGTTGTTGTTGTTCTTTCCTGTAGACATGCCATCGTTGTTGTTGTTCTTTCCATCAATGACAAGCACGCTCTTCTTGTAAACATGCCAACACATGTCTACTTTGGGATTTCGTCCTTCGGGACTTTGGAGCTTTTGTCATTTGCTAGTGATGAAACTCCCGAAGTAATTCTTCCGGAGTGACGTAATTATTGACGTCACATGTTGACAGGGCACAAGACAATTTCCTCTTGACACATGTCATCATCTGATTATGCCATGTGTACTTGCTGACGTGGTCTTCTACCACACGTCCTTGCTGACATGGTCTGCCACATGTCCTTGCTGACGTGGTATGGTGAGGTGATCTGCCATATATCTGTGCTCACGTGGTCTATTGATGTAGATCTCCCACGCGTCCTTGTTGATGTGGTCTGTTGATGTGGTCTACCACATTTCCTCTTGAATCGGATGGTTGAGGCTTACTTCGGATGATCCGATGGTCGAGAATTTATTCCGGCTCTCCGGGTCTCCAGGCTTCGGGAATTTCAAATCTCAAACTTAAAATTTTGAAGTGAGATTTTTCCGGAGCTTAACCTCCTCACATCTTTAGATTGATCTTACGGCTGACGGGAATTCGGATAATCGAGAACTCATCCTTCTGTTTATCCTGTTCTTCCACTTAATTTTAATCTGACAGCTGACGGGAATTTGGATAGTTGAGATCTCAGATCTTTCATCTTATCATGTCCTTCCACTAAAAAGTGATCCAACGGCTGACGAGTATTTGGATAGTCAAATTTTCAACTTTTGCCCTGCTTATCCTATCCTTCCACTTTAAAGTGATCCAACGGTTATGAAGACTCTTGAAGCATATCCACGATCAAGGATAGTTGTGGAACCACAACTTGTGAGTGATTTAACTCGTCACCAAAACTCTGCAATTTGAAGTTGTGCGTTGTTGGTGAGTCAACCACAATCATCGATCTTCGAGGCTATAAGATCTTACGGTCTTGACTAATTGCAGGATTGGAAATAGCACGATGTTTAATTCTCCTTTCAATCTCAGCAATCTATCCCTATCGTTGATCTGGCAATTGCACATCTGACGGTCACAACTAAATCCAACTTAATCTGATCGTTTGTTGGATCAACCACAGTCGTCGATATTTGAATTTATGAGATCTGACAATCTAGACCAATTGCGGGATTGTAACTAGCAAGTAGTTTAATTCTTCTTTCGCTCTCTACAATTCATCCCTAACGTTGATCTGGCAATTGCGCATCAACGGTCTTGATTTTATCTGAGTTTCATTGCACCATCTCTTTTGATCTTTGATCTTCATTCATTAACTCTCCTAAGCTTTAGTCTCTGCATATCGTCCAACTGTTCGACATCAGTCATTATATATTGTTGACTAGTCCTCCAACGATTCTTCTGAAATTCATTGTGCCATCTCTTCTGAGCTTTAATCTTTATTCACTAACCCTCCTGAGATTTTATCTCAACTTATCATCACATCAATGATATCGACTGTTGACATCAATGACAATAACAATGACACTATGTCCAACAGAGACATCAGAGTCTCATAGTTTTAGAATTGGTCATTGGTGTATGTTTGCAGGTTTTGAAGAAAGAAAAGGTAGACAGATTCAGAATTATATCATAGAGAAGGAGGAGACAACATTGTCTGATGATGATGATCAGTACCTAGATCATTTTTTATTAAGTGATGCAAAAATAGAGGATTTATTGCAAGAACTTCTTGTTGCAGAGAAAAAGGAGGTTAAAGGGCAACACTCTAATATAGTGCTCATTGACTTTAATAAAGAACTAAGGATGCTTGAGGAGTGGTTTACCAATCCAAGGAGTAATAGAGGAGATTGCATAATTGAGAGTAAGAATTCTGAAGATATAATTCATTTTTATGCAAAGGAGTTGAATATCTCAAATACTTTGGGATGGATATATGAAGAGGAAATGCAACATTTAGCCAACATTAGCAACAAATTTCAGCAGCAAGTTTGCAGTAATATGTACCAGCTAGAGAGTAGACAGGACATGGATATTGAAGAGATGAGGATTTTGATGATGAATATGTATCAGAGAATACATATTGAGGAAAATAAGGCAATCAACAACAGCAAGCAAAATGGAAATTTACAAACAACAAGGAAACAACACGACAACAAGGCAAGCAAGCAACAATATAAAGCATGGGACCCAGGAGGACTTCATCTAATGGAACTCATGATAAAGAGATCATGAACACTTTTTGTTCCTTGGGATTTTGATGCAGGAGCATCCTACCTCCAAAATCAACTTGGTTTGGTTAGACCTAGGGGTCTTGTGTTTATTTGGATTTAATTGTGTAATTGATGAAAATTCCTATGTTTGAAGGAATTCTAGAAAACTTGTATTAGTTGTGGAATGCATTGTAATTGAGTTAGTTCTCGAGAGTTATGAGCAATTAGAGAGATATTATGGTTGGTTGTATCTCTCTTGAGTGCATTGTGGATCTAAAATGAGGATTTAGTGTATCTAGAGGATCCTAGGGATTTGTATGAGATTTTTTAGGATCTTAAACAAATTTCAGTTTCATAATCCTTTTGTATTAAATTTGTAAGCCTACAGGCATGAGATGTGTGTCCAAACAAATGTATAAACAGGCCAAGGAGGGTGGCCAATCGAATGAGGAATCAGGCCAAGAGTGTGGGAGTGTAAAAGGCCATCAAAGGAGAGAGAGGCATGTTGTAAACTCTGTACAATATTGTATGATTGATGAATGAAATCACTCTTTTTCTAGTGTTATATGGAGTTTATCAATTGAAGATCTCTGTGTGAATTTTGTGAGTGTTTAAATCCCTTCTAGATTGAGCGATGCAAATTTTAATCTCTCAACAATGAGAAATACCTCTTAGTATGTGTGTGAAGGTTCCAGAATTAGAACAAAGTGTTTGTTGTAGGTCGGGTCGAGATCGACCATCGATCATTGAAGAGATCAATTCCAAAATGCGATTAAGACTAGTTGAGCTCGTAGCAAGGTCGAGGAGAACAGAGTTAAATTCAAACTCTATGCATAGACAAAGCTAAAAACAACGAAGAAACCCTTTTACAGGTGAAGAGAAACAACCATCGTCTGATCAAGGACAATGGTTAATCATGACCATGAATGGTAGAGTGAGTTTGGTTAAGTATTGAAGAAAGGGAAAATGGACAATATTGGATCTCGGGACGAGATCTATCCTGATCGACGATCCAGAGCATGTCTTCTATTCAAAATCTGAAGCACAAGGAAAAATACTTACGAGGTCTATGTTTCAGAGCACAAGTTCGCAGAACACCACGACAATGAGTTATGATCGACAGCATAGATCGAGGGGATACGAAGACCCACAGTCCAGAAGGAGACGTGTGGCACAGTCTATAAGTGGTTGTTAGATTTAATCCTTCGGGGTTAGAAGAATACGCCATAGAAAAGGAGTCTAGCAAAGGAGGGAGACCAATGGTCTGGATGCATTCAGAGTGATCTAGATCGATGTTGAGAGACTGATGCATGGTGACTTTCTATTGGATGTTGGAGTAGACCCATCGGGGTCCAACTGCAGGAGAGGGTTCAACAGAGTGACAACGATAGACAGTGGATATATATTCAGAGTTGAATAGATCGAAAACTTAGGACAAGGCATGTGGCAGGTCACGAGAGTGACACGTGGTAGTTGATAGAGACAAGACGTGGCATCAACAAATGAGGAGAGGACATGTGGAAGTGACGTGGAATAATGAGAGTGAAACGTGGCAATCATATTAACGAGTAAGAGGTTGAAATGTGGTATCCACGTATGAGTGTCGTGGCATAGGTGTGATACAATGGAGGTGAAGAGGGGTGATTGTGGACCATGGATCTTACGACAGATCAACGGTGTAGATTGTTTAGAGGATCATAGTCCAATAAGGAGATGGATAGTTATCAGAGCTATCATTTTGGAGTGCGAGGACTTGGTGAAGTCCGATAGATGAACTCTGAACAAAGGAAGTGGACGTCAAATCATGATAATCCATCGGGAAACTACAAAATCCAGATCAACCGTCCATCGGCATTGTTATTTCGGATCTTATTCTGATGCATTGATTAAAAAGGGTATTGATGACGAGAATCGAAGAACATTCCTTCATCTTGGTTGAATGACATGCGAAAAACCTAAATCATCCAATCGGGAGACGATCAATGGCGAGGATCCAAAGCTAGAAGACTATGACGAGAGATCAAGATCGTCCATCCCGTGAAGAACAACGGTGGAAAGTGGAAGGCATGGAAAGTTCTGAAAGACTTACGATGAGTTAAACCCCGAAAAAGTTAAGATCTTGGTCATAGCTCGAGGTCACGTGGAGTAAGCGCCAAGGCATAAATAGTTAAGGATATAAGTTTGAGGATTTATCGCTCAGTCACAAGGGAATATCGCCTAGCTTGAGCGCTAATGGATTGTACTTAATAAAAGAGTGTACGAGACTCTGTTGTAGAGAATATTTTGGGCCTGTGCATTCAGATTTACAACAGTTCGATTTCCACGCTGAGCAGATATTCGATTTTAGAATTCTACATAATTGTGGGTTAAGGTCGGGAGGTCATCACAAACAAAGGATAATATGTATGTCTAATATGTGGTCCCACAACAACATCTATATGTTCAAGAAATTCAGGAAAGGAGGTGTATAATGAGTTCAAGTGTCTCCTCCCTAAGAACCATAGGCATCGAACTACTGAAACAAATATATTTAATTGGTAGGAAGAGGGTGGAAAAAAACCATGAAGAATGATGCCTCAACTATGGAAAAATGAATTTGAGAAGAATCATGGTAAGCAATTGGCTTCAATTACATCCATATTTGTTACTTATATTCTTTTTTTATATTTTTTATATGTAATAAAAAAATCTATTTCCATTTAAGTTTCTCAAAGGTCATCAGGGTGGGATTCCATGAGGTTTGAAATGATACTCAATTGAGTTTAGTCAATTTCTATACTATGAGCACCTACAAGTAGCTCATTTTTTTGACACAATGCATATTGGAATGAATGTCATAAAATGCTTATGGAAAATTATAGATGGGAGGATTAACAAGGAAAAAATTTCTATAGTTATTATTGGCATTGAGGAAGCCTACATAATGTAACATTGGACTCATTGTTATAGTGATGGACAACCAACCAGTGTTCCATGGTCATTAACAAAGAAAGAGAGAAATGTTGTAAAAGAGGTTATACATGAGAATAAATTTCCCACTAGTTGTGCTTCATTCAAAACAAGGTGATATTGGAGGGGCAAAAACTCATGATTGACATATCTTTATTAAGCTTTGAAATTTTCTAATATTTATCATCTTATGATATATATTATTTGTTAGCAATAGATGTTTGTTTCTAATGAAAATTAGATATGCTTCTTTCCTTGTTATAGTATGTTCTACCTCTTTCTCTACTAAACAACACTGACAATAACATAAAGCAAGTTATATGTGATCTCGAAAAGTACATGAGATAAGTAAAAACTTATAATTGAAATGTTACTTGTAGAACTTTTTGACTTTGGATTTACTAGAATTACATAATTTTATGTTGACACATGATTACTTTTCACTATAGATGATTTTCATCTAAAGAAATCAATATAGAAGATATCAAGTATTAGAAGAGAGAGGTTCCTTGTTTAATGTGTAAAATTCAAAAGTAGCTACCTCCATAAGTTTTCAATCCACAAGAACAGTACCTCGTACACCTAGTTGAAAAGATTAAAATATGTGGACCCATACACACAAGGTCAATGTGGTAGGTGGAGAGGCACTTGAACGCATTGAAGGCTTTTGTTAAACAAAGATCATGTTCGGAGGGATCAATGGTTGAAGGATATATGGTATACCAATCCACTATGTATTTTAGTGAGTATTTACCCCAAGTAGTGGGTGTTATTAATGTGCTCTCATTTGGGATGTCATTTCCACAAACAAATTTGAAGGGGAGGTGTTTTTGGGGAAAGTTAGATGGAGAAAAGTGAAAGGTGTATTTAATTTTTCTTGTAATGATGATTTTCCAACACAAACTTTTAAGCTTGATTGGTGCACTAAATTTGTTTTTTTTCTTCATCCAAATTACAGTGGAGAGTAGGATGCAAGCATTTATACATTGCAGATAATCTTGATTGGATGAATATATGGATAAAATGATGCAACAAAGTTTACCATAGATTATCATGGAATGGAGTGGTGGAGTTGATTAGAAGATATTATTTGTATCGTGATACAAATTCAACGTGAAGGAAATTGATCTAGCATATGGTGCAAAAAAGAGTAATATAAGCATTTACCATTGATTTTTAGATTTTAATTCATGTATTTTGTTGTTTTTGTGTCCCTCACATTATCTTATACATATATTTATCAATTCATGACAATGTATTTATAACATGGCGAGCATGCAAGTGAAACATTACAAAGCTATGTGGTGTAATGGTAGAAAATGTTGCACCAAACAATTGGATAATAAGAAGAAAACTTGTGACAATGGGATACTAGCAATTTTTTAGGTTTCTAATATTTCCCATAGGGTGACAAACATCTAATAACATCTAATTTGAGGTACTATACTTATTTGTAAGTGTTACACATCAAATTTCCACACCTAGGTACCTCGTCCTAAGTGTCGTAAAAGTGTCATATGCACCTTGTTAAGTGTCGCATACACCTTGACACCATGAAATAGCATATGTTATAATCCCTAGTCAATGTGGAGGAGAAATATATTATATGAAGGTCAAAATATTATGTGCACGTGAATAATTATTAATATTCATGAAAATGAAATTAATTTAGTGTGAGAATCCACCTCACATTTGGTTTCTTATTTTTTAAGAGAGGTTGAGGATCTCATGGGTTGAAATATTTCCTCCTTAAAATCCTTGAGAGATATTTCCTCCCTAAAATCCTTAAGAGATATCTTCTCCCTAAGTATCTTGGGGATCTCATTTTAGTGGATCTGATGAGTGATACTCTCCATAGTGGTTCGACCTCCAATTCCTATATAATGAGGGCTTTCCATGGAGAAGATGAATGGAGGCAGAATTGAGGTATCAAACTTATAATCTTGGGAGAAAGTTTTTGGTTATGATCTTGAGATCATTGTGAAAGGGATGGACGAGGAGGACTTGGAGAGGATATTGCAACTTCATCTACAGATTGTAAGTATCTCTTTAAAGTTCTCATTAATATTACTTGGCCTATTCCCTTCAAGATTGTGTATTGTTGCATATGATTGTCAATCTTGATAAATGAATTTTATTAGTTTAATATTGTAGAGTAGAGTAGAGGTTCTTTGTCTTTTGTTATCCATTGCATTGCAGGTATCGAGTGGTGTTGAAGAGTTTAGAAATCAAGCTCGGATTAGAGGCAACGAGGACGAACTACGGAATAAGGTGCATCACATTTTCTTCATTCTCTTTATCTTTCTGATTAGGTAATTGAATTCACGGGGATGTTAGTGTCCATTTGTATGTTTTCTATCTTGGTATTAGGGGTCTAGAATCCAAGAGGGTATTCACATGTCCGCAAGGGGATTTTACTGTAACAGAAATTGGTGACTCCACTAGGGAAGGACATTGATTTGTCTTTCATTGGATAGTCTCTTCCTTTTGCCCACTTTTTAGATCATTTTTATTGTTTGTTCCAGATCTATTTCTTTTCTCCCCTCTTCCTTGACAATTTCACAAAATTCTGGGAATTCTAGGTGAATTTTTCAGAGTTTTAAGCCTTTTTTATGAGTTTCTGGGAAGGGTAGTGCTCCCCTGGAGTGTATATCAGAGCATTGGTATGTAATCAGCGCTCCCCTGCAATGTATATCAAAGAACTACAATGCTCTGCACCCTTGAAAACAGGAGCATTGATCTCCTTTTTGTGTGATTTCTATCCTTTTCTGCTTTGTTTTTTCCTAATTTATCTTGCAGAGATTTTTTCCCCGAGTCTGTACTTTGTCTTGTGGCTTTGTTTGGGTTGCTTTTGTTTTGAAGAAACTCGCTATTTCTTTGAGTGTATCTTTGAAATAAAAAAGTTTTAATTTCTTGCTTTGCATTAGATTAGGGGCATCTTTGCATTTGAAGTAAGGGGTTGAGGCATGTCCACAGGGATATTTTTCAAAAATTTCCTGATGATGTTTGTCAAGGACACAACTAGCAGAAACACCATTTCTGAAAGAAAAGAGAGGAAGACCAATCACCATATTTTAGTGACATAGTTGTTGCAATGAGAGATAGTTTAGATGACCAAATCACTCATGCCAAAGTTTTCTCAAGTCGTCGCTATGAGCAATGAAAATTGATGGAAAATATGATGACCCAAATTTGACATATTTGTACAACTTGATAATATCATCAACAATTCTAGTTTCCATGACACACTAAGGATTTTTTAAGCCCTTGATTACAACTTGGTGAGGTGAAAAATATATCGTTTTACCTTCACCTAAATGAGTGATTTGATATACTGAGAGGAGGTCACATGAGAGACTTGGAACACATAATACATCATTAAAATGGCCATCATTTAACCAAACTATTCCACACCCTACAACACTAAGATATCTATCATCACTAATAAATATTGTTTGCATGTGCGTTATATTAATGCACTAGTGGGTGTGTGTTCTGGACTGAGTTGTTATGATGTGTGGCCTTTTGTCTACTCCTCTGCACTGAGTTGGGATGATTTGAGATGGTCTCCTACCTTGTACTCCTCTGCACTGAGTTGAGTCTACTTGAGATAGTCCGCCAGATGGACTTAGTTGAGTAGGCTTGAGATGCTTCTCTAGATGGTACTCTTGTGGACTCGGTTGAGTGATCTGTTGAGAGTGACGTCCCTATGGGTGAACATAGGTGGGTGTGTCCCTAGTGGTTGAGCGTTAGAGGATGTGTGAGATCCCTTGCTATATTGTCAGAGAGTGAGACTTTGGTAAAACCCTCATTGTGTTGTAAAGGGTACATGTCGGCCCCACCATGCAAAGATAATTAATATTGTGTAATTATTAATTATACTATTAAGTTGTAGAGGTCGACCCTATTGTGCCAAGTGTCATGTCTTTTGGTTGAGTAAATTCTTGTATAAATAAGAGATAGATCCCCATTGTGGATCATCTCTCATATAACTCAACGCATGGTCTGAAATTATCAAGACTACAGTTCGCACTCTTCTAAGGAACTAGTTTTCTCAGTCTTAGAAGCACCTTCTTGTGTGCTAGGTTTTGGTAGTGGATGGTGGATCCTCTCTTGGCAATATAAGCAAAGGATTGTTGGGTTTTTCCCTTGGTTGAGAAGGGTTTTCCTAGGATACTTCTTGTGTTCTTGTGCATGGTTTTTCTTCTTGTGATCTTGGTTTACTGCAGCTTGTATTGTTGTTGCAAATGGTTATGGTTCAGTGAATGCTAAATTAAAATAAACTACATCTACATGAGCTAACCATCAAAACTTAACAGGCATAAGGTGTGGCAGGAGGCCATAATGGAGGAATATGCTTCCATTATGAAAAATGATGTATGGGAGGTAGTTATGAGTCCAAAGAATAAAAAGGTGGTTGGATTCAAGTGGATCTATAAAGTTAAGCATGCCGCAGATGGAAGCGTGGAAAAGTACAGCACCCGCTTTGTGGCCAAGGGGTTTTCACAGTGAGAGGGAGTTGACTATGAGGAGACTTTCGATCTTGTGGCCAGGAATTCTTCAATCCGAGCAGTCATTTCATTCGCAGCAGAGAAGGGTTGGAGCGTTCATCCAATGGACGTGAAGACTGCCTTCCTCAATGGAGTTGTTGAGGAGGAGTTATATGTTGAGCAACCTGAGGGATTTGAGGATGGCAACAGAGAGATACATGTGTGCAGACTGAGGAGAACCTTGTATGGACTCAAGCAGGCACCTCAGGCATGGTACTCGAGGATTGACAGTTGCTTGAGAGAGATGGGCTCCCAGTAGAGTGAGGCAGAACCAAACTTGTACTTTCTTGCAGGGGAGAAGCCTCTTATACTGGTACTTTATGTAGATGACCTATTACTCACTATAGATGAGCAGCTAATAGCAGATTACAAGGTCAAGCTTACAGCAGAATTTGAAATGAAAGACCTTGGGTTGATGCACTATTTTCTAGGATTGGAGATTTGGCAGAAAGATGGGTGTTTCTTCCTAGGGCAAGAGAAGTATGCAATAGATATTTTGTGCAGGTTCAGGATGATGAACTGTAGGCCCATGTCCACACTTCTGGCTACAAATTGGAGGAATATTGATGCATCATATTCGAAGACAATAGACCCCAGTATCTATTGTTAGTTGATTGGATCGCTCATGTATTTGGCCAGTACTCAACCAGATATCAGCTTTGCAGGAAACTCTTTGAGTCAGTTCATGGTGGACCGTAGAAGAGTACATTGGATTGTTGCGAAGCATGTGCTTCACTATCTCAGAGGCACAGTGGAGTACGGGCTATGGTATGAGCACAGTGGTTGAGTGACATTAGCAGGTTTTACAGATGTTGATTGGACAGAATGTGCGGAGGACGAGAAGAGTATTTCAGGTTGTTGCTTCAACATTGGATCAAGCATCATTTCCTGGTTCAGCAAGAAGCAGAGATCAGTGGCATTGAGCTCTATTGAGGCCAAGTACATGGCAGCCAGTTTGGCAGCATGTGAGGCACTATGGTTGAGGAAGTTACTTTTGGGCTTGTTCAAACACGAGCTAGACGCTACAGTGATTCACTGTGACAAACAGTTGCATCAAGCTCTCTGAGAATCCGATGTTTCATGATCATAGCAAGCACATCAATATCATGTATCACTTCATCCGGGATTGTGTACAGAGAGGAGTCGTGAGGCTTGATTACATACAGACTGATGAGCAGATGGGAGACATCTTTACCAAGGCACTGAACAGACAGAAGTTCGAGAAGTTCAGAGACCTTATGGAGTTGAGAAAGAATCTCTTCCTCACTAAGAGGGAGTGTTGAGATTGTAGCAAGAAAGGTTGTCCATCATCATTACAATGCCCTAGCATGATGGAGGACGATGAAACTTAGGCTAAGTTGATTAATTAAATGGTTTCCTAAGTCTAACTTTGGAAAAGCATTGTTGATGTGTTATAATCTTCAATTGACTTTATTGGGTGCCTTTTCTAAGGTTTAAGTGAAAAATCATTTAAGTTGTGTCTTTCAATTTTGACCATTGATCTCATCTTGATGGAGAGAGCAGATCTCAACCCTCCGTCACTTTAGAGATTAGAGTTTCACTCACTCAACTAAGTATATGAGCAGATCGACTTGGCTAAGGGGGCACACAAGAGAAAGAGAGATTGATTCGAGATAGAGATCGATTGCATATTTGCAGGTGAGTTTTTGCAGGAGGACAGAGGAGTGTCCAACAGGTGGATCGAGGGGATGGAGTGACGGAGGGGTGACGCAGGAGGGTCGTACAGAGTGATGCAAGGGTGACACGGGAGGGTCGTACAATCATGCAAAGGCTCATCTTCTAGCTATTGTTTCGTTATGGTTCTATTGTGGAGGGTCTAAAGAGGTCGTATGGTTTTGTTGGAGGGTTTTGTTGAAGATTATTCAGTTGTTGGCAGAGGCCAATTTACTTTGTAAGAAATCTCTATATTTTCCTGCTCATAAATAATAAAACCTCAAATCTACTACATCGGTTTTCCCATCTTGGGTTTTTTCGAGAACTATTGTACAAAAATAAGTGTGTACATTTTTATGTGATTGTTATTTACTTTTACTTTCAGTTCTTGGTTATTTATTTATCCTGTGTATTTAAATTATTGTGAAGAAAAACCCTGAATAATCAGTTAAAAATAATTTTATTGGTTTAAAGTGAACTAGGTTTTAGAAATTTCACATGGTATCAAAGCAGGACTGTTAAAGAGAGAGTATCACAAGTGGGTTCTCAAGATCCAAAAGAAATATTAAGTTTCAGGCACAGATCTAAGGCAGACATCATCTTCCCTTGTGCCTAGGGTTTTTGCGCTAGGGTTTCTACATAAAAGAGAAGTAGAGGTAGGGTTTGAGTCGTGAGGGTTTGAACATAACACTTTCAGAAAATGGTCATGAGTTTGAGGGTGGAAGACAGGTTACAAGAGGCTCAAAATTAACCCACCTGGAAAGAAAGGATGGCAATGATATTGGAAGTCAATGATGTGTCAGAGCATGTCAGTGACAAGGCAATAGCTCCCACAGGTGTAGTTGAATTGGTCATCTGGAAGAAAGGTGAGGCTAAGGCAAAGAGCATGATTTTTGATGGGATAAAGTACCATGTGGTCTCACATCTCTCAAGAAAAGCCGAGGCAAAAGATATGTGGAAAGCCCTAAGTGACCTCTACCAAAACAAAAATGAAAACATGGTGATGGCTCTACACAAGCAATTGTGTGGGACCGAGTTGGCCAAAGGCGAGGGTGTGATTCCTTATATTACTAGAATAACTCAAATCAGAGATGAACTTGCAGCAGTCGGTGAAAAGACTAAAGATCATGAGTTGGTGTGTATTGCACTAGATGGGTTTACTAAGTTACAGTTGAAAGGCATGACCCTTGCAAGGGTTGTGCATTGGGCAAGTATGCCTGAAAACCCTTTTCATCTAGTGAGCACATGTCCAAGGAGTATTGGATCTGATACACTCTGACGTGTGTGGACCAATGAGTGTGGAGTCAGAAAGTGGCTCCAAACACTGTCTTATTTATTGATGACTACTCTAGGAAGACCAGGATTTACTTTCTAAAGACCAAGGATGAGCTCTTTGGGAGGTTTCAGGAGTTTAGAGCTCTGGTGGAAAACAAGACTGGGATGAAGATTCGAGACATAAGATCAGATAATGGGGGAGAGTACACCTCCAAGGAGTTCGAGGATTATTGCACAGCAACATGGATTAAGAAGGAACTCACAATTCCTTACAATCTTCAACATAATGGAGTGGTCGAGAGAAAGAACAAGATTGTGGTTGGAGCAACACGAGCTATGATTCATGATCGGGGACTGCCATTGTTCTTATGGGCAATATATTTGCAAAATAGGAGTCCCCACACAATTTTGGGGAAGCAGACACCTGAGAAGACATTTTCAAGTACTAGGCCAGATGTGAGTCAAATTCGCATCTGAGGCAGTGTATGTTATTGTCATGTCCCTTCAAAGAAGAGGACAAAGTTGGACCCCACAACGGTGAAGGGGTTACTTGTTGGTTACAGTGAGGCTTCCAAAGCTACATGATCTATGTGACTGCACACAGGAAGGCTATTGTGTAGAGATGCACAGTTCGAGGAGGAACGTACATTGGGGAGATAGAAGGATTTCCCAGCAAGTGTAGAGAATCAGCAGGAACAGAGCACAAGAGTTCAGGAGCAGGAGGCACAGAGTCAAAAGATAGGATCACAAGAGCAGACACAAGATTCAAAGGAAGACTGTTGGACAGGATCATCAAGAGCGAGTTGATGAGGAGGAGCAACACGATGCAATTCCCCAAGAGCGGGGCCACGACATAAGTGGTACAAGTCCACAGTCAATGATTCTAAGTTGGCAGGGCTTCCAGAGAGGGACTTGAGACGAAGAAAACCACCAAAGAAACTTGGATATATGGCATTAATGACTCATCTCATTAATGCTAAGCCTTCGAGTTATGAGAGTGTTGCACGACATAAGGCGTGGCAGGAGGCCATGATGGAGGAATATGCCTTCATTATGAAAAATAATGTATGGGAGGTAGTTCTGAGGCCAAAGGATAAAAAGGTGGTTGGATCCAAGTGGATCTACAAAGTTAAACACGTAGCAAATGGAAGCGTGGACAAGTACAAAGCTCGTTTCGTGGCCAAGGGGCGCAGCAAATGGAAGCGTGGACAAGTACAAATCTCGCTTCGTGAAGGGGTTTTCACAGCGAGAGGGAGTTGACTATGAAGAGACTTTTGCTCTTGTTGCCAGGTTTTCTTCAATCCGAGCAATCATTTCATTAGTAGCAGAGAAGGGCTGGAGCGTTCATCAAATGGACGTGAACATTGTCTTCCTCAATGGAGTTGATGAGAAGGAGGTATATGTTGAGCAGCCTGAGGGATTTGAGGTCGGAAGCAGAGAGACGCATGTGTACAAATTGAGGAGAATCGTGTATGGGCTCAAGCCGGCACCTCAGGCATGGCACTCGAGGATTGACATCTACTTGAGAGAAATGGACTTCCAACGGAGTGAGGCAGATCCAAATTTGTACTTTCTTGCAGGGGAGAAGCCTCTTATACTGGTACTTTATGTAGATGACCTATTTCTCACTGGAGATGAGCAGCTGATAGTAGATTGCAAGGTCAACCTTGCAGTGGAATTTGAAAAGAAAGACCTTGGGTTGATGCACTATTTTTTAGGATTGGAGGTTCGACAAAAAGATGGGCGTTTCTTCCTGGGAGGGGGAAGTATGCAGTAGAGATTTTGCGTAGGTTTAGGATGATAGACTGTAGGCCCATGTCCACACCTCTGGTAACAAATTGGAGGAAGATTGATGCATCAGATTCAAAGACAGTAGACCCCACTGTCTATCGTCAATTGATTGGATCGTTCATGCATTTGGTCAATACTCGACCAAATATCAGCATTGCAGTAAACTCTTTGAGTCGATTCATGGAGGACCCTCGAAGAGTACATTGGATTGTTGTGAAGCATGTGCTTTGCCATCTCAGAGGGACAGTAGAGTACGGGTTATTGTATGAGTGCAGTGGTGGAGTGACATTAGCAAGTTTTACAGATGTTGATTGGGCAGGATGTGAAGAGGACGGGAAGAGTACTTCAGGTTGTTGCTTCAGCATTGGATCAAGCATCATTTCCTGGTTCAACAGGAAGCAGAGATAAGTGGCATTGAGCTCCACTGACGCAGAGTACATGGCAGCCAGTTTGGCAACATGTGAGGCACTGTGGTTGAGGAAGCTACTTTTGGGCTTGTTCAAGCAAGAGCTAGAAGCCACTGTGATTCATTGTGACAATCGGAGTTGCATCAAGCTCTCTAAGAATCCGATGTTTCATGATCGTAACAAGCACATCGATATCTGGTATCACTTCATCCAGGATTATGTACAAAGAGGACTCGTGAAGCTTGATTACATACAGACTGATGAGCAGATGACAGACATCTTTACCAAGGCACTGAGCAGACAGAAACTTGAGAAGTTCAAAGATATGACGGGGTTGAGAAAGAATCTCTTCCTCGCTAAGAGGGAGTGTTGAGATTGTAGCAAGGAAGGTCTTCCATCATCATTACAGTGTCCTAGCATGATGGAGGACAATGAAACTTAGGCTAAGTTGATTAACTAAATGATTTCCTAAGTCTAACTTAGGAAGAGAACCGTTGATGTGTTAAAATCTTTAGTTGACTTTATTGGGAAAGTGAAAAATAATTTAAGTTGTGGTCTTTTAATCTTGACCATTGGTCTCATCTTGATGGAGAGAGCAGATCTCAACCTTCCATCACTTTAGATATTAGGGTTTCACTCACTCAACTAAGTATATGAGCAGATTGACTTGGTTAAGGGGGTGCACAAGAGAAAGAGAGATCGATTCCAGAGAGAGATCAATTCCAGATTTGCAGGTGAGAGTTTTTGCAGGAGGACAGGGGAGAGTCTAGCAGTTGGATCGACTCACTTCTTCACCAAATCACAGAGGCTAAGCTTCATATCTGGCAGGGCCGTATAGAGTGGCGCAGGGGTGATGCAGGAGGGCAGTACAATCACGTAGAGGCTCATCTTCTAGTTGTTGTTTCGTTCTAGTTCTGTTGTGGAGGGTCTAAAGAGGCCGTACGGTTTTGTTGGAGAGGGTTTTGCTGAAGATTATTCAGCTGTTGGCAGAGGCCGATTTACTTTGTAAGAAATCTCTATATTTTCTTGCTCAGAAATAATAAAACCTCAGATCTGCTGCACCGGTTTTCCCATCTTGGGTTTTTCTGGGTACTATTGTCCAAAAATAAGAGTAAATTTTGATGTGATTGCTGTCTACTTTACTTTCAGTTCCTAGTTATTCATTTCTGCTGTGTATTTAAAGTATTGTGAAGAAAAACCCTGAATAATCAGTTAAAAATTAATTTGATTGGTTTAAAGTGAACTGGGTTTTAGAAATTTCACAAAACTCATTTAAAGGTACATGATCAGAATAGAAATAAACAAACAGTACATAAAAGGAAAAGTGGAATGAATTGGAATCATTGGAAGTTGCCCAGAATACAGGGAATTTCCCAGCTTTAAATCAAAAAACAGAATATAAATATAAATAATTGACAACAACAAAGATTGTGTTAAAAAATCAATGGAATAATCTTCAAGATCCCAACAACTCAAAATGATGTTTCTTGAGATCTACTAAATGTTCTTTTCTCCAAGCTTTCTTGTAACAATCTAGTGTATAAAGATAGCAGAGGCACAATGCTCAATGCACTACAACTCAATACTGTATCGGTGATTTTCTGATTCCAACTGCTGTTTCTTGAAAAAAACAAGCTCACCAGCAGGCTTTGCCCATTTCGAAAATTGGCAACAGATGTGGTAGCTACATATATATATAAAACAATTACTGGATTGAAAATTCTTCCAGGCAGATAATAAGTATTAAGGTTTCCTCTTATGTTTTCTCCTCATAAAGAAACTTAGGCACTAGCATGCCTATTAATACAAGGGTCCATCAAGACCATGTACCATCCTATGACCACTTTTAACTTGTTAGGTATTGACCTTTACTCAATACATGTGCTCAATGGGGTATGCACAAATAACATTTACTCCCCAAAGGCATAAAAATAGAATAAAATTATCAACGTAATCACCTAGAATGAATAGATTTGAACCAACCTAGTTTGACTACAAAACTGTGCATCTGCATGCCACTTGAAGAAAGCATAGTCCATACTTAGCAGACATCCCACAAGTTGCATTCATTTCCTTCCAGTAGCCTTCCCTCTTCCCTTTTTTCCCTTCTCATTATTTTTATCGTCTTCCTCGTCATCCTCTCCAACTTTATTACCACCCATAAGCTCAGTCACACAGAAGTAGTGGAGGTCTTGATAAACTTGTTGCCACTGTTGTATCATGTGCAAGGACCGCCTGTATTCTGATCTCAGCCTTTCCAACTCCATTTGAATAGAAGTCGAAGAACCTTGTTGCTGGAAATTTTTCCATATGAGAATGAGAGTATCACACCAAAAAAAAAAAAACGATTAACATGACAATATTTTACAGGTAAATTGGTACCAAGTTTATATAGCATTGGATCCTTGATTGTTAGGTCTGAAGCATGTTTACATGTGGGGCTCCTTCCAGATTTCAAAATGATATTTTTTTGTCTACAGTTGATAGGGCAAAGTCTGAAATGGACAAGAACAGAATTCATGCAACAAGATGGGCAGAAATAATTTGAAAGATATAGTTTATGCTTTTTAAAAAACAGTTTACTCTAAGGCTGTAAAAGTTGCATGAAATAAACTATTGAAAGAACAATAAAGAACACAAATTAAAAATTTGAGCCACCTATTCCTATCTATCGACACATACTAAACAAATACAAAATTATATGAATTATAAAGCATGCCATAATCTTTCATTCTGGGCTTCCCAAGATGAACTTTGTTACAAATATGTTCAGACTCTGTTAATGAATCTCTCTTTAGAAAGATCAGACAGATATTCTTCTCTAACTTTCTTCTTGCTCAATTACCTTTCAATTTTCATCTTGCTTGATCTATTGAAAATGGATTCATAACTATGACTTCCTGATTTCACTTTTTGTCTATCATTGAAATGTGTCTAGGTGAATGATGCATAGGATTCCCAATTCCCTCTGAATAGAAGACTAGTCCACTGTGACATTTTTTTTCTAATCCATGTGGCATAGGTATTGAGCTGCTAGTGAACCAATTACAAATTTCTTTTTGAGAAATACTGGTTTAGTTTGTGTATCATACTCATCATTAACAAGTTTCAATGTCACCAATATGCAGGAAGTTAAGTCCCCAGCTGAACAGTGCAAGGAGTGAAGAAGAAACGTTGTCATTGGAGCCTTGCTAAAATATACTGCTATATGGAGGAAAGTTTGTTGTTACAGGTAAGGAATGTAAGCTACACAGGCCAAAGATATCATTTAACCATCATCAATGGGGAGGATCAAAACTGGAACAGGTAACAAATTGACGAACACCAACCATCGTAGTTCATCTGCTTATGTTACACATGCCAAATTTTGGAAACTTGGGTAAAACATGATAAATATTTGCAGTAGTTACTTTTTTTATTTGCATTGCTATAGTGTCTTATTTCTTATATCTGGTATGGAAGGCCTCTTAAAATGCACCAGTAAAATGATTAGAATTTTTTAAGGATATACTCAATGGGCATATGCAGTATAATACTAGAGCAGCATAGAGTAATCCTATTCAATAATTGTTTTAAAATAAAGTAATATCTAGTCATTTTCTTAGGATTCTAAAAGCAGGTTGAAACACAATAATATTGTTGTAGAAGATGATTTCTATTTTCAATTATGAAACAATGGCGATAGAACTTCCGAAAGTCTACACAACCAATATCATTACAGGGCATTGTAATACTTATCCAAGAGAATGCTTTAGTTAACTCATTGTTCTTACTTATTTAAGATTTATAGAAGTTCTTAGTTTTTAGATTTAAATCAGATATTTTTATGCTCTTCTATATTTGGGGATCCACAACAAAAAGAAAAGAACAATACCATAAATGCACACTGGCGAACTGTTCGTACATTAAAAATTCCCCCATAAGGACTGGAAAAAGATGCCCCCCAAGGATTGATTTCTAAATCAGACCAGTGATTCATATAGATAGCATGTTCATTTATGCTTTGCCACTATTTCATTTAGCTAGCATGTTCATTATGTTTTCTTTAAACCACCTGAACAAAATGTTAAGAATTATGTGCCTGGAAAATGAATCTTTTAAGAAAATTGTTTCATATGTGTCAGAAATGTAACAAATAGTCAAAGCGGTATTCAGTATGGTTTTCCTGACTCATTTTCTTTATAACACTGGAAAATAATTAGCAAGAAAAAATAGCATAAAAAGATTTTCAATCAAGTTGGGTTGAAAGATTAAATGGATGTTTCATGAAGAAAAAATATGTAGATATTCCTAAACATCTATAATTTACAAGCATTGATGGTATGCTTTGTAGAGATGAACAATAACAAAAGAATACAGGATTCATGGCAAATAGTGTGTGCTTGAAATCAAAGGGATAAAGCTAGACCATACAATGTACATGCATCTAATTTTCATATCATAATTTCTCACAGTGATAATAAGGTGAAACAACAAACAAGATAAATAACACCAAGGATATAAACGTGAGTTTTCTTACCTGCAACTCTTTGATTTGTTGCTTCATGGCAAGAAGAGTATTGAAACATCCACCATCTACAGAGTCGACTTCGTGTGAAGGAAGAATTACTGATGGGCCATTAGAAATGGTGTAACCAGGATCCCCTGCCCTTGGTTCTCTATATTTCTTCAATGGTGATGGTAAGAGGAAAGATCTGCCCTTGTTATGTAAACTAACCTGATTATCTGAGAAAATTCCACGTGAAGGAAGTGGCACCATAATGATACTGCTTATTGGCCCTGCACCAGAACCGAAGACTTGGAATTATGTTTTTGAAACCATTATATTCAAATATATATCTAATCCCCATAATAGTTGAAAAAGCATTCTATAGCCAAAGTGTTGCCAAAGCACAGAGAGAAAGCAGGGAATAGATGCAGAAACAGTAGTAGTCCTTCCCAAAAGAAAACCGGAAGTGAATCATTCTCGGGAGCATCCCATACACATATATACTAAAATATATTTGTCAATATTATAATGCATATATATTCAAAAAAACATGTAGAATACCAAATTAGCTGTGTATATATTTGTTTATATTAAAATATATAGACAAATATATTTGTCTATATTATAATGCAAATATATTCAAAAAAACGTGCAGAATTACCAAACTAGATGCAGAAAATTTGAAAACATATATTTGAGGGCTACATGTAGACAAATAAGAAGTTTAAAATGCCATCTGTATTTGATTAGACCATCAACCATTTAGGACAAGTCTCGAGACCTGTAACCAACAGTTAACCATTTAGAAGTTACAAAGTTTAAAATCAGATAGCAACATGTTTACATCACTAAATAATCCCAATCTACCGTATACATGAGGTGATTAATGATAAAGTTAATTCAACATCAATTCCAATAAATAAATAAAAATTTAAATGAAAAATAGGTGTATTTTGCTTCTACGAGGAGCATTCTTGGGAGCACCTGGAAGTGCATTTCCCCAAGTCGGAAGCGCGCTCCCATCTGGAGCACACTTCTGAAGCAAGAGCAGGAGGGGCAGGAATGTTCCCATGCAACATGGAACCAAACATTAGCAATTTCTGCAGCAAAGCATCCAGATCCCTTAAAAAATAAAGGAGACTTACAAATCCACTTCCTATGAGAGCAGAAACATTTACAAAAGCAAATACAAGCTTAGTATAGTTCCATGTGTGACCATTATGGGACGGCCATAAAATATATCCAATTTAATGGTCATATAATAATGTACTTTAGTGTATATATCATGGTACTTTTGGGTTAGTAAAAACTGTGGCAGCTTGGAGGTTTATAAAGTTATATAGTCACGTCTGTTATTTAGTTTATTTAATTAAAGTTGCATTCATGGATAGTCTCTCTCATGACTCATGAGATAGAATGTACATAACTTATCTTTATGCTAGAATTACACAATTAACTTTCTCTTCTCTGTAACTCTATTATTTTGTATGTGTGCAGAATTTTATAGTGAAGAAGGTCTACAGTTTCCAATGGGTCTAGACTCTACTCTGCCCAATCAAATCAGCCTAAATTGCATAACTCCATAAAGGTGCTCTCCTAACATTCTTTGCAATTTCAACCTGTTTAGTGCATCCATGATCATAGTTTATGTTGACTTTGGATGAGTAAACAAGGACCTTGTTAATTTTTTATTTAGTCGTAATTCGTTGTTTAGTTGCATATGTAGCTAGGTAATGTTAGTTGCCTTCACGAACCAGCTCTCTCATAGCTTATAAGACAAAATGTGTGAATCTTATATTTATGATGGAAGTCTACAATTAGTTTTCGCTTGCTCTGTAACTCCACATTACTTTGTGTGTGTAGAATTCTAAAGTACAAAAGATGCACAGTTTCCAATGGGTCTACTATGCCCAATCAAATCAACCAAAATTGCAAATTCCATGAGGTTGCTCCCTTACATTTTTTGCACTTTCGAACTCTTAATTGCATCAAGGATCATACTTTATGTTTATTTTTTATGACATATCATGGACCGATTGATTTGAATTGGATCCTTGCCTAAATTCTTTTGTAAAATTGTAATAAACTTGTAATTATTTTTTTCATTTCATAGTCTTTTTTGACAAAATTGGAAGTGGAAACAAACCATGTGACGGTTGGCCTTCCAAAGGCAGCACATTAAAATAATGAAGGGAGAGAAGGAGAACTTGGGAAGTTTACAGAGATGAGAGCTCAAAGAGTGTAGCCTCTACTTGAAGATCGGTGAACGAAGGAGTCAAGGAACCTGTCCACGATGAGTGAAAGCATCTCTGAGCCATGGAAATATGCATTTATTTTTGTGAGTAACAATGTATGAGTTTTCTGGGCATGCATAGCTCACCCATTGTAATGAATTTTCCGAGCAAAATAAATCCTTGTTGTTTATATTGTGTGGGTGTAAAATGCTCTGTGGAGATATATTGTGGTTATGGTTTGAGTTTTAATGCTTGAAATTTATGTTTTGGTTAATAGATGCAAGCTTCATTAGCTCAATCCTCTCCAAGTTGTGTTTTGTCTTATTGACTAAGGTTCCACTCACCCACAAATTGTATTCCCTCCTCTGGGCGAATTTACTTTTGTCGAGGCAAATTTATACCTCTCTGGGTGTCCCAATTGAGAAGTTGGTCGGAGTTAATCATCACTAGGTCGTTTTTCTTTAGTTGGGTGTCTTCCCTTTGTCCCCAAATCGTTTTTATCTGATGTTGGGTGTCTAAACTCGCCCCAAATCATTTTTCTCTAATGTCGAGTGTCTAAACTCGCCCTAGGTCGTTTTTCTCTGATGCCAGATGTCTAAATTCGCCCCTAATCGTTTTTATGTCATGTCGAGTGCTTAAAATCGCCCTAGGAATTTTTCTCCATTGTTGAGCTATTAAATTCATATACATAACATTTTCTTCACTGTTGGTTGGCATAATTCGCCCCCTAAGCATTTTTCTCCACCGTTGGATGATTAAATCCGTCCACTCAACATTTCTTTCATTGCTAGTCTTGGACATAGTTTGGGAACTTAGTTGGTATTGGTCTAGCTAGCATAAGCAATGAAAACCAAGCAGTAAACAACCCAAAGAAAAGAGAACAAAATATAATTTTCACGGATCCGTGCTGATGAAATGGACATGCCATAGGCCCACCATTTACAGATCAAATGGTATCAAAGCAAGATCACCAAAGACCTTGAAGAAGCTACCATGGGAAAAGCATTAAAAAGAGAGAAGTTGGAAGAGTTGAGAGACTTCAACTGGAAGATCCAAGAAGAATCTCAGTGTTGGAGGCAGAGAGCAAATGAGTTGGAGAAAGAGCTTGCCAAAAGCCAAGACTCCTTCACCGCCATGAGGGAAAAAATAGAGAGGAGCATATTGTAGCTCTTGCAGTTGGAGGAGAAATCCATTGAGTTGGATAATTGGCAAGAGGAGAGGTTCATTGAGGTCACTGCTCACCTATACCAGGACTTCGAAGTGAAGGAAGAGGCCTTTAAGAAGCTAGAAGCAGTTGTCCAAGAGACCAAGCAAACCCCTTACATTTCCACTGCCAAAGCTAGCACCATGACAGAGGCAAACATGGTAAACACACCTTCCAAGACCCTTGGTGTCTTTGAGAAGCACACTAGAGGCATCAGTTCCAAGCTCATGAGGCAAATGGGCTATGATGGCCAGGGCCTAGGCAAGGACGATGAAGGGATTGTGATTCCCATTGAAGCTCAACAAAGGCCCAAGCATGAAGGCCTAGGGTGTAAGTTTTAAACCAGTGACGTAAAGCAATGCATACAAATCACAAATTATTTAAGCAAAACAGAAATCAATCAATGGCTCATACACATAGTACAAAAAGATTTATGTTGGAAACCCTTAACCGAGTGAAAACCAGCCTTCCTTGGTGTCGCACCTCTCAACTCTTCATTGTATTAATTTCACCATTGACAATACCATATATACAATATTTTAGGTATTATGCAGCTACCAAAACCCTAATCCCTTAATCCGGAATTAATTTAGAAAACTGCTAAAAATAGCAAAAAACACTAAAATACCAAAAAACACCCAAAAACAAAATTGTGGGCACTACCCCAAACGCTTCACATAACCAGGGGAGGCAACCCTAACCTCCCTCGGACCCCCCCTCGAGAAACACCTGGCGCACACACCCACAAAGCGCTACAGGTGATGGGATTGTCAAACGCAGTCGTCAAAACTGATGCACCCACCCACACACATGCAAAAAGAATATAACACATACCCAACATTCTCCCACTTGTTTTTTTTGCATACAAGTGGTCACAGGATTCCATAGTCAACAATCTAGGGCAGCAATGCCCATTGTTTCTCTACACAAGGAGAAATTCTCAATGCTCACAGACTTTGTCAATGAATCTGCAACATTCTTCAATGTAGTCAACCTTCTCCAGCAACACCTTCTTGTATTCAACCATGTCTCTCACAAAGTGTTACTGAACATCAATATGCTTTGTCTTTGAATTATAAGTTGGGTTCTTTGCCAAGAAGATTGCACTCTGATTGTCACAATCTAATCTCATTGCTTGTTGTACCAACCTAATACCTGAACGCAATCGTTGTAACCATACTGCTTCCTTGCATGCATGAGTGGTTGCCATGTATTCAACTTTTGTAGTTGAGAGTGCCACTACAGCATGTCTTTTGCTCATCCAACTGGCTGCTCCTCCAAATAGGTTAAACACATACCCACTTGTATATCTTCTGCAATCCACATCTCCAGTTCAATCTACATCAACAAACCCATGTATTTTTAACACTGTCCAATCTTGTTCTTCCTTGATAGCACAATCCATAACGAGAAGTGCCACGCAAATACAAGAAAAACCCTCTTTACTATTGTCCAATGCTCCTTCCCTGGTTTTGACATATACCTGCTCAACACTCCCACTGCATGTGCAATGTTTGGTCTAGTACAAACCATTGCATACATCAAACTGTCAATCGCACTAGCACATGTAACATGGGACATGTCTTCTTCCTTTGTTTTGGGACATTGAACTGCAGATAACTTTACACCTACAAGAATAGGAACCTAGACCGATTTACTTTCCTGCATATTAAACCTCCACAATATCATCTCAACATATTTTCTCTGATTCAACCACAGTTTCATGTTTGCACAATCTCTTTTAATCTTCATTCCCAAAATGAAGTTAGCAAGCACCGAGATCCTTCATGTCAAATTTAGAGGATAGTTGTGATTTCACCTCCTTGATAACATCCATGTTATTTCCTACCAACAACATGTCATCGACATATGACACTACATAAATGAAGTGATTACCAACCTGCTTGGAATATACACAATGATCATCCCTGCTTCTTGTTGGTTTTCTTCATATGAGATATAATCGATATATTATTACAATGATGAGTGTTCCATATATAGGGAACATATGGTGACCATCCATGAAAGGATGCATCCCTTGAATAATCAATAACTATTTATTATTATCATTTACTTATTATATATGATATTTAATAATCAATAATTATATTATTAATTATTATTCTAAGAGAATGTCTTCTAGATGTTGTCCAAACATCAACACTCCCTCTCAACGAGGGAGACATTCTGCAACATGCCAAGCTTGTCTTTGAAGTATACAAACTTCACCCTAGACTCATGACACTTGTCTATCAGTCTTGGGAGACATCTCTCTCCCACCTGAACCGAGGAGAACTCCTTCTGCGGCTCTCCCTCCGAGCCAATTAATTCAAGCTCAATCTGGGTCCGCATGTAATAACATATAGCATTTTGAGTCTTTATCATTCCTTGTCAAATCGCCATGACTCGGACAAAGACTACACCAGGAACTTTCACCACAAGTACACACCTGTGAGTAAATGTTAGCCTCATGCTAACTGACACGTGGAAAGCACTTCAAGCACCTTGAGTCCATATTATTCCTTGTCATGATCAAGGAAGGACTACGTCTAGGTCCATTTACCATAAGTGCACCTTTATGATAAATGTATCCTATCTCCCTTGGTCTGCAGCCCAATCTAGGAGAAGTTACGCCCAATGTTGAAACATCAACACTCCCTCTTAGCTAGGGAGGTATCTTTCCATAGTAGTACACAACTATTGTCCAGAGACACACAGTCTCTGCCAGTGGTACACAACCACCATAGTAGCAAAGGTTTGCCACGCATGGCACTCCCATGTAGACTTCTAGAGGCTACTCCCTCTAGGAACACTTAGGGTCAACTCCCCATAGTTTGTGGCATCAAGGGTCAACTCCCTTGACATGTCCTCATGTGCTCTCCACATGGGACTTTGGGCTATAAGCCCAAATGCACTTATCCTTTCTCGAATAAGTGTCCTCATAGATCAACTCAACTCAATTCACAGAGGAGTACGATCTGGAGAAAGTTTGTCACACATGGCACTCCATGTGGACTTCTAGAGGCTACACCCTCTAGAAACACTAGGGTCAACTCCCATAGTGTGTGACGTCAAGGGTCAACTCCCTTGACATGTCCTCATGTGCTCTCCACATGGGACGTGACGTCAAGGGTCAACTCCCTTGACATGTCCTCGTGTGCTCTCCACATGGGACGTGTCCTCATGTGCTCTCCACAAGGGACGTTGGGTTATAAGCCCAACCACACTTATCCCTTCTCGGATAAGTGCCCCACTTACCCCTTCTCAAATAAGTGTCATCACAGATCAACTGAACTCAGTCACAGAGGAGTACGATCTGGAGAATGTCTCAAGAAGCTGCAAACATCAACACTCCCTCTCAGCGAGGGAGGCATTCTTTGCCACGCCAAGTCTGTCACGGAAGTACTTGAACTTCATCCTGGTTTGGTAAGAACATCAGCAACCCGCTCATCTGTAGGAAGGTACTGCACCAATACTTCCTTCCTCTGCACCATGTCTCGTATGTAATGGTACTTGATCTCAATGTGGTTCGATTTGTCATGAAACATTGGATTATCAGAGATCTTCACACAACTTTGGTTACCATAATGAATAATGGTGGAATCCAGCACATGTTCGGATAAATCTGCAAGGAGATTGTGAAGCCACACTGCTTCACGGACTGTCATACTTAATGCAATGTACTCTGCTTCTATTGTGCTCAAAGCCACATAAGTCTGTTTCTTGCTACACCAGGAAACCATGGAAGATCCCAAAGTGAAGCAACACTCGAAGGCGCTCTTTATGTCCACTGCGCTCCATGCTCAATCAGAGTCAATATATTCTTGCCCATATCATCTCAATACTGGAAGTATATCTTAGACCATGTCCAACTGTGCCTCGCAAGTATCTCAACACATGCTTCGCAACAATCTAGGGTGTCTATCTCAGCTGACTTATAAATTGGCTAAGTGCACTCACTGCATAGCAAATATTTGGTCTGGTGTTAACCAGATACATCAATTATCCAATTAGCTTTTTGTACAGAGTTAGATCAATTTCGTCATAATCGGAAGAATACACACTTAGTTTCTTCAGAATCGTCATCAGTGGTATAGCCACGGGCTTCAAGTTCAATATCTCAACTGTGTACTTCCCCTGACTCAGGAAGATTTCATCAGTTCTCTGCCACACCTCTAGTCCTGAGAAGTAGTGCATCATACCAAGGTCCTTCATCTCAAACTTAGAGGCCAATGCATACTTGCATTCAACAATAAGGCTCTCTGTATCGGTGAGGAATAAATCATCAACGTAGAGGACCAAAATCAGGGACTCACCATTAACAGTCTTGTAGTACAGGCTAGGATCGACAACACTTTTGTTGAAGCCCAAAAATCATCAGTTGTCCATCAATCCTTGCATACCAAGCTCAAGGTGGTTTCTTGAGTCCATACAAGGCCATCTTCAATCTGCACACATGAGACTACTTCTCGATGTATCACGAAACCTTTCTCTCCATTGAGAAAGGTTGTCTTTACATCCATCTGATGTACTCTCTAACCCATGGATGTTGCAAGGGAAATAATCATCCAGATAGAAGTGTATCGAGCAACATGAGCAAATGTCGCCTCGTAATCTATTCCCTCCACCTGAGAGAATCCTCTAGCAACAAATCTCATTTTGTGCCTCTCGATGCTCCGATCAACTATGTGTTCGATCTTGTAGATCCATTTGGAAGTCACTGCAAACTTCCCCTCCGGTCTTGGAACAATATCCCACACATCATTCTTCATGATGGATTGATACTCCTCCATCATGACATCTCTCCATACTGGATGACTAGTTGTCTCCTCATAACAGGAAGGCTCAAAACGAATGATGTGGCTCATAGTTGTGGCATAGCACAAATATCTCTAAGGTATCTTTCTCTCTCGGAAGGTACCATCTCTTCCTATCTCTCACTCAATATGTCTCTGACCAGGGATGTAGATCCAATATTCCTTTGAAGGCTCATTGTACCCCACAAATGTACCCTTTCTACCTAAAGGGTCTAACTTAGTCTTTTTCTCCTTGGGTACATGATTGTATAATGAACACCCAAATATCTTGAAGTGTCCAACCTCATGCTTCACTCCGGTGAAGGCCTCCTCGGGAGTCATGTTCCTCAAGGAGTTTTGTTCTGAACATACTCTACAATCATGAATGTCTCTGCCCACATAAACATAGGTAAATGTTGATCATGAATCATCGCCTTGACTATCTCAACAATAGATCTGTTCTTTCTCTCTGCGACCCCATTTTGTTGAGGGTTGTGAGGAACGGTGTACTCCCTCTTGATCCCTACCTCAAACATCTCTAGGACACATCGAGGTTCCCTCATGGAACCAATGTCCCCCAAGACATATCGAGGTTTCCTCTTGAAACCAATGTCTTGGTTCCTTCATCTAATAATCCACTGATTACTCTACAATCAACTAGTAGCATATTGTTACTACCATGCCATCAGTAGCTCAAATCATCCGCCACATTCTTTATCACTATGCTATAATCAACCAGTAGCACACAACTATTGCAATGTCGTCCAATAGTACACAACTGTTTAAATCCATTCTTTGCATTTTCCTTAAAGCAAGCTGCCACTCATTTAAAGCATTGTTGCCCATCATTGCAGAGGCTATCAACTTTATGGCAAGGGGAAGACTTTCACACGCGATGGCGACCTCTTTGGAAATATGCTCTATCTCCCCCGGAACATGGACATCTTTGAAAAATACGTTGGAGAACAACTCCCATGAGTCCTCCCTGGACATGGGTTGTATTTTCATGCACCCATCGGCCTTCATTTCTTCAATCAGATTTCTTTTCTCTGTTGAGAATACAAGTTTGTTGTCTTTGTCGTTGCCAAATTCCACTCCCAATTATTTGAGATCAAGTTTTCTCAACATGTTCTCTAAAACCAGAAAAAAATTCTTTCTCTTGAGATAGGCAGACAACCTCATCCTCTGCATATCAATATCATTATAACAGTTGGCAAGGTCTAAATTAACTGCAGAAGCAATACGAACCTGCAACTCCAGATATGGAAATTGATCAACTGGAACCCAAATGACATCATAAAAAACGTCATTAATCTTATAGTCGTCATACATTTTTCTGAGCAATGTCGTTTTTCCCACACCAGAACTGCCATACACTCCAATTATCCAAGTGTGGCGAGCTTCCGTAACCCAGCTATTTAGCTTCATCTTTGCCTGTTGTGGTGTGGCGGAGGAAACATGTTGAGCACTGCAAAACACTGAAACATCCTTGTGAAGCTCATCAAAGAGATGATTTAAAGGTAGCTTCCATTCTCTGATTTCTCTAGATAGTTTGGGCCTGCAAAAATAGAACTCAATACAGTTTTGTGGTCGTTGTGAGTGATCGATCAACTCCTTAGTCTTTACAACTGCATCTTGCATCCTTTGCAAATAGTTTCTCAGGGACTGAGGGGGAGTCTTGCACTGATACTCAAATTGAACGCTAATATCGATTAAGAGGACCTTCATGCGATTTATCTGAACTTTGAGAAGTCGACGGTGATCTTCGTGTTATTTAGAACCCGATCCTTTCTCTCAGCTTCATTATGTTATTCCAAAGCGTTCAATCACAAGTGGAGGTAGCATCATGAGAAACTCTTGTTTAGAACCTGATCCTCTCTCTCAGCTTCATTAAATCGAAAGCAAGATCGATGATATTGCCAATCGTATGAGAGATAACTTCGCCTTGATCGACTACACGCTTAAGGAGATGCATGGTAGGCTCAAAGAATTCGAGTAGAAAATTATGAAACCTTATCATACTATGACACGGGGTCTGAGACCCAAGTTAAGAAGAGAATTCAAACCGGAAGAATTCACACAACTAAAAGAAGCAACTTTCTTTCAGGATCATGGGCCCTCCTGTGAGGGAGTTAGCCCAGTCCTGCTCTGATACCATGTTGGTTTTCTTCATATGAGATATGATCGATATATTATTACAATGATGAGTGTTCCATATATAGGGAACATATGGTGACCATCAATGAAAGGATGCGTCCCTTGAATAATCAATAACTATTTATTTTTATTATTTACTTATTATATATGATATTTAATAATCAATAATTATATTATTAATTATTATTCTAAGAGAATGTCTTCCCGATGTTGTCCAAACATCAACACTTCTCAGAAATCCCAATCCAAGGATGTATGTGTCAAACTTTTGGTACCACATCCTAGATGATTGCATCAGACCATATAGTGACTTCTTTAGCTTACAGACCAGCTCTTTCTTTCCCTTCACTACAAAGCCTTATGGTTGCTACATGTAGATTTCTTCTTCCAAATCCCCATGTAGGAATGTTGCCTTCACATCCATCTGTTCTACTTCAAAATCAAAAGCAGCAGCAACAGATAAAAGAAATCTAATAGAAGTTAACTTGGCAACAAGAGAAAAAATTTCACCCAAGTCAATTCCCTCTACCTGGGAATAACCTTTTGCTAGTAATCGGGCTTTGTATTTCTCCACTTTACCTTCTGCATTCAACTTCTTCTTAAACACCCATTTGTTTCCAATGGCCTTTCTTTCAGTTGGAAACTCAACTAGATCCCATACCTCATTCTTATCCAAGGCATCCATCTCTTCAACCATGGCCTTCTTCCAGAGTTTACTATCCTCTTAATTCACTATCCTCCAAGACAAAGACTATCCTCGCCTTCCAAGGCAACCAGTTGCTAGCTCCAGCTAGCCTATCTTCTGCACACATCTGAGATGCTAACATGACTGCCAAACTGCACTCCAACTGATGCTCCAACTGCAAAGGAACGCTGCCTCACTCCTGTCAACACAGGTGTGAAAAGAGGCAAGTGAATTCCGACCTCATTCCTAGCAATATAGGTGTGAAAAGAGGTTGTGAAATACAGCCTCACTCTTATCCACGCAGGTGTGAAAAGAGGTTGTCCAAAAGTGTCAAAAAATCAGCCCTGAACTGCCCAACAAATCTGCCCACAAGCTGTCCACAATCTCTATCAACAGACTATCCAAAATCTGCCCTGAATTGTCCACGAAAATGCTCAAAAAATCAAAAAGTCTAAGCCACCATTGGCTCTGATACCATGTAGATTTTTTGAGGTCCTATGAGGCTTCCAACTAAGGTCTGTCTTTGACTTTAGTATGGCTCTAAGTTTCAACTTTGTGGCTGTCCTTTGCTGCTGTTTTAGGACAGCAAACAGTCACCAAACTTTCAGCTCAACATTTGATGGTTAAGTGTCCTGTTGAGGTGCCCTTGCAAGTGTTTTCTTTACTCAATGTTAGCACATGCAATATGCATCAAAACAAATAACACTACCTCTAGATCTTTAACTTTAAAATGTTGATCTACACTTCTAGGCATGCACGAAATTGACACATGTTTTTGGTCAACATGACCCTGGAAAAACCCCCCCATGGGGAAAACCAGTTTGGAGCAGATATATATAGAAGTCCTCAAAGCAAAATGTACAACACAGGAAACATATACAAGTGAGCCTGGTACAATAGCAACCACTCTCGGATGCCTTGGAGTTCCTTGAAGACCTCCCCACAAGCCTTGTGAAGTAAGGCACCCCTTGCCTTGGTGAGCCTTTCTTCTCTTTGCTTGCTTTGTCTTTATCCGGATGCTTTGCTTTGCCTTTGCTCTTGCTTGCCTTTGAACTTGCCTTGCCTTTGTCTTCTCTCTTTGTAGTAGCCTCCTCTTCTCAAGAAAGCCTCCTCAAAGTGATGGTGCCCCCCTCTCCTCAAGTGTGCCCCCTCCTCATGCAAAACTCAACAAGGAGAAGGTTTCTCCCTTGCCAAGCACCCTCAATCTCCCATGATGTGTGCCTCCTCTCTACAAGATAGAACCCACCTAAGAATGTGCTCCCTCTTTGCTTGATGCGCCTTCCCTCCAAGAATGCGCCTCCTCCTCAAGCAAATGCGCCCTCCTCCATAGAATGTGCCTTCCCTCCTAAACTCATGCGCCCTTACTCATAGTAGCTCCCTCTACTCCTCTAGAACAAGCCACAAGCATATGAGTAAGCCTCCAAGCAATGGGTAAAGACTCCTCTACTAGATGTGCGCCCCTCCTCTCAAGGATGCGCCCCTCTCCACTAGCAAATGTGCCCTCCACCACAAGTATGCGCCCTCCTCTAGGATAGTAGCCAAGCCTCCATAGAAGGCATCTCCAAGCTCACTCAACTCAAACAAAGCTTCCTCCTCAAACCCTCATGCAAGTGCGCCCTCTCCTCTCCTCAAGAAATGCGCCCAAGCTCTCCTTCTCATCTCATCTTCTCACAAGTGAAGAATGAGTCTCAAAAATGCACTATACCCTCCTTTAGCCTCCTTTGGCCAAACCCTAAAAGATCAATGGCCTAGATCCAATCTAGCCAAATCTAATCAATGGGTGAGATTCAATTCCTAAATCTCACTTAGGAAACCCACTTTCCACAGTTTGTTTTATGTCTATTAATTCACCGACTTTGTGAATTAATTGTCACTTTAATGATGAAGTGACATATTTCACTTTTGACTTAAATCTCCTAAGTCAAAGTGAAATTAGAATCATAAAGTAAAGTAAAAGGGTAATAGTCTCCCCCTTTGTGTTTAGAGACTCATAAACACATGGGGACCACTTTCCGATGTACCCAAATCTCAACAATTGCTTCCCTAACAATTGGGATCATCATCAGTAATAGATAAAACAAAATTAGCACGAAAATCAGGTGGACTATACATTTTTGCTTGTCGTCTTTCCCTCATTGATCTTCTCAATACTGGAGTATGAGGTTGTCCTTTTTCTGCTTCATCTTCCTTCGTGGATTCAAATTTTGCATCATCCAACTCAAACTCTATTTTCTCAGGTTCTTCTTGCCTTGGTAGGAATTCCCATTTGGGAACATCTTTAACCTCTCTAAAAAAAACATTTCGACTATAAACAGTGTTCTTAGTTTCTGGGTTCCAAAGCTTATAACCTTTCATACCATCTTTATAACCAATAAAGATACACTTTCCAACTTTATTATCCAGCTTACGCCTATTTTCCTTTGGAACATGTACATAAGCATCACAGCCAAACATTCTATGATGTTCATGAGAGGGTTTCTTACAAGTCCATACCTCTAATGAGGGTGATCTATTTACCAGGTAACATGCAATACCCACTGCCTCTGCCCAGAATTCATGTCCTAACCCGACATCACTAAGCATGCTCCTTGCTTTTTCCATCAATGTCATGTTCATCCTTTCTACAACCCCATTATGTTGAGGTGTGTATGGAGTAGTCTTATGCCTTGCAATACTGCACTTCTTACAGAACTCTTTGAATTCCTTCCCACAGAATTCTCCACCATTATCTGTCCTCAACACCTTTATTTTCTTCTTTGTCTGATTTTCTACCAAAGCCTTAAACTCTTTAAATTTATCAAATACCTCAAATTTCTTCCTAAGAAAATAAATCCATGTGTTCCTTGAGAAATCATCTATGAATGAAACATAATACACAGATTTACCTAGTGATGGAACAGGTACAAATCCGAACACATCATTGTGTATCAACTCTAAGATTAAGATCCCTTTTGCTCTCGTAGCACCAGATGGGAATCTTACTCAACTATGCTTACCATATATGCAGAATTCACAGAAATCAAAATCCAGGGTGCAATTAAACATACCTACAACCATACATTTATCGTGTAGTGACTGAAGGCCCTTTTCTCCAATATGTCCTAGTCTTTGATGCCACAGTAAAGTCTTCTTTCCAGGGACAGTATGGATCCTATCTTCTTTATTTCTATGTTGAGGGACAATATAACTGTTACACCCATCAATATAAGTGCTTCCCAATAACTTGTACAAAGTTCCACAACGAACTCCCCTCAACAACACCATTGCTCCTCGAACCATCTTACAAGTGCCCTTTCCCAATAAAGTATCCACACCTGTATCATCCAAGTTACCTACAAATATTAGGCTCCTAGCTAGATCTGGAATGTGCAAAACTTCAAGGAGAGTTCTAATCCTTCCATCTTTCAACAACAACTTAACTCTTCCATGTTAAGTGATTTTGGTTGTCGAGTCATCTCCTAGGTGTAGAAAATCCAGGTCCTATCAGCAAGTCTTCTTGGTCTATCTTTGACCAAGCTAAGACACTAAGTTTTCTGCTGTCATAAAATTGTTTTCTGCTGTTTTATAACAGCCAACTGAAGTTTTAGTTTAGCTGATGTGTTATGGTTGTTGTTCAAGGATTGGGTGCCCTTGCAAGTAGTTTTATGTTAGATAAATTACATTTATACTTCCCAATAACAACAACACACCTATTTAACCTTTAAATGCTGAAATATGGACAGAAATAAGAGCTTCCTAACAGCAACTAAAATGCATGTGTAGACACAGGTATTTTTGGTCATA
>JASDQU010588147.1:112260-147780 GCA_032191745.1 Picea mariana | reverse complement strand
CCATATTGTTTCTCGGCCAGTGGTCATGACATCCACTTTCATCATCATTATCCCTTGGCTATTTCATAGCCCAATAACCTACAGATTAGTCTGTAACACAAACTCATACATATCTATGCATTATCATCATGTAATTGCATACAACCATAATTTCAATTCGATACTCGTGACCAACAACTTTAACATCTAAGTTTTCAAGATAGAAATAGATCTCATAATATCCCATTATTCAATTAACGACACCCATTCATAGAATTATCATTCACATAATGGATTACAACATATCCAACATCATTCAAATAACATTTAAATATTCATAAGATTCATATTCACACAATATATCGCATCATATCCTTCATCATCAATAACACTTAAACATTCATAGAATTTACATTCACATAGTAGTTCACATCATATCCATCATCATCAATAACATTTAAATATTCATAAAATTTACATTCTCACAACATATCGCATCATATCCCTCATTAGTCAAATATGTTTAAACATTCATAAAGGTTCATACATCTTAAAAGTTCAAGTGTATCATCTAACAGTTTCATTGTGAATAGAAAATAAAGGTGTTTAGGCCTCAGGTAATCCTAGATGTCTAAGTCAAAAAGAGGCGTTACATACACCCAACCTTCGAGAACACATTCTCGAGGTGGTCAAAAAAGTGAGGGATAATCTCGTAATATCCTGGACTAAACTTGTCCCACTAGACTTTAACTTGGTCTACCCGACGGTTCCTGAGCTGTCGGACTCTACGGTCCAATATGCGTGTTAGAAACAATTTTTGTCTTGGGCACAAAAGTACCCAGGTCTGTAGGTTGCACGAGAAGCGCCCAATCACAACGTGGAAGAATCTCTTTTCTAGTTACAAGTCAAGCGAGAGGGTGAAGTTTTTTTGTCAGCAACCGAGATCCGTCTATAAAGTTGATCGACGGTCACCGATACTTTGGGGCTACCAAGTTGCCCGAGATTTATCGCAAGAGGTAGCACCCATATTTCAATATATATGTAGGTCATCCGATCTAGTTGGGATAGGTGACAACTAGTCAACATTGCAGGGATCGACGTTTCGGGAGACAAGGGACCTCCCATTCACTGCAGCTGAAATTGCCGTTCAGCGAAATGCCAAAGGAACCTTTGGAGCTGAGCCGATGGTCCTAGCACCAAGTCACGACAAGTGAGCCTGGGAATAAAGGCAGCCCCCTTTTAAATAACAAATGCTATCTCGTCCATTCATCTGAAGGACATGCAACGCACATCCATGCTTTCGCAGATTAGTCGATCGAGATTTCGAGGAAGAAGCGCATTGTGAACTCCCGGTGCAAGAAATCCCAAAAGGATCAGGACCACAAGGACATGCTATGCATGATCTGAGCCACGGGTGGGGCCCTTCAAGATTTTCATAGTGTCAGTGCCGAAGACATAATTTTAGCCGTCCATCCAAAAGGACGCGTGGTGCGTGATCATGTCATATCAGCATTCGGGAGTTCGAAGAACAAGGGGCAGCTCTTTCATATCCCCGAGAGGTGAAGCGTCAAATACGTCTCAGACCCGGGCCCACAGTATTACCGAATTAGTTCAGGACCATCAAATCAGAGAGGGATGCATGGCGACAGTTAGGCCCTCCAGGCATTTCACCCATCGCGACTTTGAAGAGAAAGGATCTGCTCCTTCCTATCCACGAACCCCGAAATGCCGAGAGCACCTTTGAAGATAGACATAAAGTCACATCCCGTAGTCGCTTGGAGGCAATAGAAAGAGTTGCGTAAAGGGATGAAGCATCAGGTATAGTTGCGGAAGGGATCCCTGTGTTCTCCAGGTGCTAGTTCAACTTGATCTCAACTCTAATACCTACTAGAAGTAAATGAATAAGAGAGAGGGTGGTTGAAATCTCACCTCACTCATTAATGGCAAGGTATGGATGTCCCGGTGGGAGGTCTGCCTGAGATGGTCCTCTGTACTAGTTCTTTCCACAGAAGCCATGCCGAGTCCTCGACTCACCAGGGAAGTCTGCACACGCTAATTCAACATTTAAGGTCTCAGCTACCCCTGGCGCGAGCCATGCAGAATTAAGGTGGAGTATGACAGAGGAGTGTAGGCCCGATTTGATTAAAGACACACCCCATCCTGAAAGTCTAGGACGCCTCTGTTGGGCAAATGTTTAGGAGTATATATACTTAGTTTTGATATTTTTCAATGATGGATGGTAGAGTGAAGCTCCCGATTGTAAAGTTTTAACAGACATTCTAGCTCTTTGGTTATGCATCTGTATGTGATATTTCTTGTTTTATGACAGACAATCTTTCTTACTCCACCTAATTTTTCATCTCATACTGAGAGAGTTCATGATCGATTGATTCGCATGAATTATTGCAATTATGTTATGATAAAGGATTTATTGTTGCATTATTGTATTCTCTGGTTTTCTGCATTTGAATGTGAGAAGATCTTGCGTTTAGATGCCTTCTCCTAAAGTCTGTTAGAAACCCGATGTTTACAACAGACCTTTGCATCTCTCTAATACATGTCTTCCCCCTACTCATCCTTACTACAACTCACTTTCTGAAGTTTGATTAAAACCTCACCTGCCCATGCATATGTGGCCTAGTTTCGGAGTTAGAACAATGTTGTTTTGAGTTAGATTCCATTCGATCACCTCTTTTATAAAAAAATCGTGACATAAACTGATGGGCGCTGGGCTCTACTCCTGCTGCAATCCAGGAGTGACTTCCAACGCCAACATTTTCTGGCGCCATTGCCGGGGACGAAGTTGAAAATTTTCCCCGAGATTGAACGACATTGAGCCTCTGATTCTGAAGGTGCATCAGGTATCAGAGCCTTTGAAGATTGCTACTGTGCACCTAGAGACTCCATTGTGACAACTCCATTGTGACGACTCCACTGTGGAGAACTTGCTGTGTTAATTGTGGCTTTCAGAGGTAGGTACACGTGGTCCCATCCACAGCTTCCTCTAGCTACACCTGAAACTAATCTAGAGGTGGTTCTCAGAAAAGGAAAGGCCTCTGAAGGACAATCTTTTGCCGCCGAACCAAGTAATTTTCCATCTCCTTCTATAGGAACTCCATTTTCTCCTCCTCAGCTTCTTAGCAGACCTTTTTCTGAAGTTTCCCATTTCCTAAATTTCGGGAGTGTTCATGTTGAGTTTCCCCCCCCTGGTATGGGATTGGAGGGAGAAATCCTTGTCACTCCCCTCTCCCCTGAAGCTGTAACTCGGCATAGACCTAGGACCACATAAGATTTCCCCACTCCTAGCTTTTCCACTCCTCCTCCTGTTACTGTCGCCACTTCTACACAAAGAGAAGAATCCACTAACTTAAGCCCGTTAGCTTTCTCCCTAAATCCCCTATTGTTTCCCATTCCACTTAGAGGCTCATTCCCAGTATCCCCTTTTCGAGCTCCTCCTCCTCCAAGTTCTCCTCCACCTAATATTCCTATGGCAAGAGAAAATCCCCCCATGACTAGAATGGAGGCTATAATAGTTGCTAGGTATGCTCCCCTTGTGTTACCTTAGCCTCTCAATGCCCTTCCAGCAAATGGTTACCTCAAGCAGCTACCTAAGTTTACAGGCAAGGGGGACATAACTGCAGAAGAACACCTAGAAGCCTTTTACAGTTTTACAGATGATAATGTTATCATGCATGCAGACGTATGGATGAGGAATTTTGTCCATAATCTTCAAGTCAAGTCTAGAAAATGGTTTAAGGCCCTACCTCTTAGATCTATTGATGGGATTGAGGCTTTGGATAATGCCTTTTTGAGGCAGTGGGGAGACAAAAAGGACTTCATGTATTACATGACAGAGTTTGGGTCTTTGAAGAGAAAAGAAGGAGAGTCTGTCTCTGACTTCTCCAAGAGATTCAATAAAATGTACAGTAAAATTCCTACTGAGATTAAACCCTCAGAAGCCTCTGCAAAGATCACTTATGCCAGTGCTTTTGATCCCGATTTCTACCTCCTGCTCAGGGAAAGGAGAGCCACTACTCTGGCTCACATGAAAGACGCAGCCGTGGAAGTAGAATCTAACATATTGGCTATTGACTAACTCAGGAATAAGGCTGACAGAGACATACCCAGGAAAAGAACAGAGGCCTCTCCATCCCTCCCCCCTTCCCCTTCAGACGAATGAGGTAATTAAACTACTGAAATCACTTTCTTCCATGATGGAAAGGTGGGAATTAGAAGGGAAGCCCATGTACAAAAATCCCCAAAATACTGATAACAGAGGTTTCAGGAGGCCTGGTAATAATATGCCATAGACCTTGCAAAAGGAACAAAGAAGTAGAGACAGGGATGATGAGAGGATTCAGACCCCTCTCTAGAATAGCCTAGTTGCTCATGAGGAAGGGGAGGAGGTGGATGAACTCGACCCCGAGATCCATTTCATTGAAGACACTTCCCCTTTCCCTCATTTGACACAATCTGTATATGAAGAATCCCTTATCAACACTCAGATCAATGAGTTGAGTAAAGGGGAAAGGGCTAGCAAAACTCTTAACAGATACAATCTCATGTCAAAAAAGAAAGAAGAGAATTTTGGTAGCTAGGATCAGCCCCTCATAGTAGAAAGGCCTACTAAAGCTGCAAAAACCACTACTAAAGAAAAGAAAACTCATAATGCTTCGCCATCATCCAAGGAACCGGTCTCTGAGGTAAGGGAAGCTCCTAAGTCTCTCTCCTCCTTTAGTTTTGAGCATGAGATTCAGAAGATTAGAATTCCTGTACCCCTATCTGAACTAGTTAAAAATGAAGATTTCAAAAGGTCCCTCTCCAAGCTACTACAATATGAGCCCCCCCAGCCTTCCACGAACTCAATAATTCTCCAAGATGAAAAGCCAACAGTTTTCCTAGGTCACATGGTAGAAGATAGAGATGATTCATCCCCTCCTTTCTACACATCCATGAACATACATGATAAGTGCTGCATAACTGCCTCATGGATTCAGGGGCTTCCCATAACCTTATGCCCAAAATAGTAATGGAAGAATTGGGACTGGAAGTGACAAAGACTTACCATGATTTGTACTCTTTCGATTCAAGGAGAGTGCAGTGTCTGGGAGTCATCAAATGACAAAGACCTGGTGGTTTCTTTGTTTCAGCTTCCCATGAAGAGTGTGGTCATGGATATTGTGGTGGCTGATGTCCCCCCCAAGTTTGGCATGTTGTTGTCAAGATCTTGGATTAAAAATCTTGGAGGAACATTACATATGGATCTCACGTATTCCATCATTCTAGTCTTCGGAGGGGAACAAAGGAGGTTATACAGGGAATCTCAACTGGCCTACATTGTTAGTGACGAAGAAAACCCCACCAATCATCCCATCTTTGCACTTGACACTAATTTGGGGTCTAGTTTATTGCAACTCACTGATGCTCCTGAAGACCCTTTCCAAGTCAAAAAGCAGTACAGTCTTAATTATCCGATTCCCCCTCCAACCATATCTGTTTGGAAGATATTTTTTGATGGAGCATATTCTAGCGAAGGTGCTGGCGCCGGAGTGGTTTTCATGGCACCTTCTCAAGAGACCATATCCATGTCATACAAGCTGGAATTTGAAACCACCAACAATGTGGCAGAGTATGAAGCTCTCGTTCTAGGCATGAGGGCTGCAAAAGAAATGGGAATTAAAGAGATAGCAGTATTTGGAGATGCTGAGTTGATTATCCAGCAAGTCAGAAATGCCTATCGTGCTAATAATCCTCGACTCAGGAATTACAGAAATGAGGTATGGGACCTGATTGATAATTTCTTCTTGGCTTTTAACATTTCTTTCATTTTGAGGGGGAAAATACTTCAGCCGATTCTTTAGCTGTCTCAGCTAGTTTTCTCAAAGTTCCTCTGCCGCCTATGGTCAAATATGATGTTGAAATAAATTATAGGCCCTCTATACCGGACAATGTCAAGCATTCGAAGGTATTCGAAGATGATCTAGAAACCGAAAAATTTCTCCAATCTGTTGATGAATTTTCTGCATTGCACATTGACCAGGATCCTGACCTAGAAGGTGACACTCACCCTGAGGTGTTTTTAAATGAAATTTCTAATCATCAGATTATTCAGTTGCCTAGCAATCACATTCCAAGGGGACTAGTCCCTTTAGAAAGATTTTTCAACAAGAATGATGTGGCAGTAAAGGGTGGTGTTTCAAATGAAGATGCTGATACAGCCGAATGAAACATTGGCACACAGGAGGATCCTAAGTTTGTTAAATTATCAAGAAGCCTAACCAATGAATAGAGGGTAGAATATATTTAGTTATTAAAGGAATTCACTAATGTGTTTGCATGGGCCTATGAAGACCTCAAGGCTTATGACACATCTGTCATTGAGCACAAGATACCATTGAAGGAAGAGGCTAGGCCATTTAGGCAGAAGCTGAGACAGATAAATCCCATTTTGTTGCCCGTCGTGGAGAGGGAAGTGAATAAATTATTAGATGCCCAAATCATTGTCCCCTTGAGATATTCTAAATGGGTGGCCAATTTGGTCCTGGTGAGGAAGAAAAGTGGAGAAATCAGGCTTTGTGTCGATTTCAGGAACCTGAACATGAGCTCAAAGAAAGACAATTATCCCCTGCCCAACATGGAACACATATTGCAGAGGATAACTGGTGCATCTAGGATATCCATGATTGACAATTTTTCTGGTTATAATCAGATATCAGTCATGCCCGAGGACAGAGAAAAAGTGGCCTTCACCACTCCTTGGGGCACATTCATGTATGCCAAAATGCCTTTTGGATTGATGAATGCAAGAGAAACATTTCAACGAGCCATGGACATAGCCTTCATCGAGGAGAAATATCAATTTGTGGTAATCTATCTGGATGACATCACAGTCTTCTCCAGGTCAGATAAGGAGCACTTCTACCACCTGAGGAAAGTTTTCCTGAAGTGTCGAAAGTTTGGCCCATCCTTAAGACCCAAGAAATATTTGTTTGCTATGAAGGAGGAGAAGCTATTAGGACATATAGTATCAGCAGAGGGAGTGAGGATTGATCCTAGTAGGATAGAGGCAATTCAGACCCTGTCACTTCCCTGATCTAAGAAGGAAGTTCAAGCCTTTTTGGGGAAGATTAATTTTCTAAGGAGATTCATCTCAAATTTTGCTGAGCTGGTGAAACACATCCCAGCCATGCTCAGGAAGCGAAATGAAGTGAAATGGACCACTGAACCCAGGGAATCTTTCATCCAAATAAAAAGGGCGTTGATTGAGGCACCTATGCTAATCAGTCCTGACTATTCCAAAGATTTCCTAATTTTCTCTTTCGCTTCTTTTGGTATAGTAGCAACGGTCTTGTTGCAGAAAAATGAGGAAGGGTGAGAGCAGCCTATTTCCTTCTTCAGCAAGGCATTAAGAGATGCAGAGATCGGGTATGAAATCATGGAGAAATAGGCCTATGCCTTAGTGAAAGCTCTCAAAGATTTTAGAGTCTATGTCTTGCACTCAAAGGTAACCGTATACGTTCCTTCAGCCTCTGTGAAGGACATCCTTGTACAACCCAACATAGATGGGAGAAGAGGCAGATGGATCGCTAGGATCCTAGAGTTTGACCTGGAGATAAAGCCCACGAAGTTGGTTAAGGGGCAAGGTTTAGCCAAGCTACTGGATGAATCCAATTGTGAAGCCTTGGGGGTTAGTTTCATCAATAATTTCTCAGGAACTCAACAAGCTGAGTTGCCCAACCAAATCTCTCAGGATGGCTTATCACTGGTAGAATGTGCCTGGCATCGTGACATTTTGTACTTTCTACAGGAGTTGAAGCCCCCGGATGGAATGGGTAAAAGTAAGGCAAGAGCTTTAAAGCTCAAGGCGGTCAGATATTGCCTCATTGAACAAGTCTTGTACTGGAGAGACCCTCTAGGGGTGCTACTGAGATGTTTGAACCCACCAGAAGCCCAGAAAGTTATGTTTGATTTCCATAGCAGCCTTTGTGGGGGGCATCATTTCTGGAAGACCACAGCTCACAAAATCCTCAGGGCTAGGTATTACTGGCCCACTTTATTCGTGGATGTCTGCAAAAAAATCAGAGCCTGCATCAAATGCCAAAAGTTCTCAGGAAAGCAACAACTTAGACCACTGCCACTGAAGCCTATAGTGGTTTCATCACATTTTCAACAACGGGGGCTAGACTTCATCGGGGAAATCCATCCTCCCTCAAGTGGCCAACACAGATGGATCCTGACTGCAACATATTATTTCACCAAGTGGATAGAAGCTTCCCCCACCAGAAGTGCATCACACAAAGTAATTATCAGCTTCCTAGAGGATATCATAGCTAGATTTGGTTGTCCCAGCAGGATCGTCACTGATAATGCTGCTTCTTTCAAATCTGAGCCTCTGATTAAGTTCTGTGAGCAGTTCCAGATCTCGCTAATTCACTCCACCCCCTATTATCCTTAAGGAAATGGACTGGTACAATCTTCCAATAAAAGCCTAATCAAGCTCATTAAAATATTATTGGCAGACAATAAGAGGGCTTGGGATTCAAAGCTCAAATTCTCTCTATGGGCCGATCGAGTGACAATGAAGAATTCCCTGGGGACCTCACCTTTTTCAGTTGGTTTACGGAACAGAGGCAGTCTTTCCCACTCAGCTCGCCTTACCTGTAGAAAAGTTCTTTCAAGAATATGAAGGAGAGTTAGATCATATGGTCAGAAGGATTCATCATATGGTGGAAGTACAACAGATCAGGGAACAGTTGAGGGACGCAGCTCATAGTCTTTAGCAGAAGATCAAACAGGCCTTTGACAGGAAGGTCAGGAAGAAGGAGTTCGAGATCGGGGATTTGGTACTTAAGTGGGATGCACCCAGACAGGATAAGGGAAAAACGAACAAGTTTGACACCCTTTGAATCGGCCCCTTCAAAATCTCTGGGGTTTTCTCAAACAACATGTACAGGTTGCAAGATCTGGAGGGTGAAGAGGTTTTCAACAGCCCAGTAAAAGGGCATTTTCTGAAGAATTTTTTTGTTTGAGTCTTAGATGGCTCCTTTCTTTGTAAATATTGTCCTTTGGTTCTTTGTCATTTTCTTTTTGTATATTTTCGACTTAGTAAATGACTCCATAGCCCAATAGCAAGGTATTGAAGCTGCAAATGAGTTCTTAGAGCATCACAGGGATGACTCTATCCCCCATGGAGCCTAATGTTAGAAAAATATTTTGTCTTGGGCACAAAAGTACCTAGGTGTGCAGGTTCCATGAGAAGCGCCCAAGCACAGCGCAGAAGAATCTCTTTTCTGGTTACAAGTCAAGAGAGCGGCCGAAGTTTTGTTGTCAGCATTCGAGATCCGTCTATAAAGCTAATCGAAGGTCACCAGGATTTCGGGGCTACCAAGTTCCCCAAGATTTAGCACAAGAGGTAGCACCCATATTTCAAGACAGATATGGGTTGTCCGATCCAGTTGGAACAGGTGACAGCCAGTCGCCATTGTGGGGATTGACGTTTCAGGAGACAAGGGACCTCCCATTCACTGCAGCTGAAATTGCCATTTGGCAAAATGTCGAAGGCACCTTTGGAGCTGAGCCCATAGTCCTAGTGCCAGGTCACGTCAAGCGAGCCTAGGAATGGAGGCAACCCCCTTTTAAATAACAAATTCTATCTCAATCGTTCATCTGAAGGAAACACGGTGCACATTTGTGCTTTCACAGATTAGTCGATCGGGATTTCTAGGAAGAAGCGCATCGTGAACTCCCAGTGCAAGAAATCCCAAAAGGATCAGGACCAGGAGGACATGTTGTGCATGATCTGAGCCACGAGTGAGGCCCTTCGAGATTTTCATAGTGTCATCACCGAAGACGTTATTTTAGTCATCCATCCAAAAGGATGCGTGGTGTGTGATCATGTCATGTAGACATTTGGGAGTTCAAAGCACAAGGAGCATCTCTTTCATATCCATGAGATGTGAAGCATTGAAGACATCTCGGACCTGGGCCCATAGTATTACCGAATTAGTTCAGGACCATCAGATCAGAGAGGAATGTGTGGCGACTGTTAGGCCCTCCTGGCATTTTTCCCATAGCCATTTTGAAGAGAAAGGATCTTCTCCTTCCTATCCATGAACCATGAAACACTGAGAGCACCTTTGAAGATAGGCACAAGGTCACAACCCGTAGTCGCTTGCAGGCAATAGAAAGAGTTGCGCAAAGGGCCGAAGTGCCGGGTATAGTTGCGGAAGGGATCCCCATGTTCTCCAGGTTCAAGTTCAACTTGATCTCAACTTTGATAACTGCTCAGAGTAAATGAAGAAGAGAGAGGGTGGTTGAAACCTCACCTCACTCATTAATGGCAAGGTATGGACGTCCCAGCGGGAAGTTTGCCTGAAATGGTCCTCTGTACTAGTTCTTTCAAAAGAATCCATGCCAAGTCCTTGACTCACTAGGGAAGTCTACACATGCTAATTCATCATTTAAGGGCTCAGCTACCCTTGGCGCGAGCCATACAAAATTAAGGTGGCGTATGACAGAGGAGTGAAGGCCAGATTTGATTAAAGAGACACCCCATCCGGAAAGTCTAGGACGCCTCTATTGGGAAAATGTTTAGAAGTATATATACTTAGTTTTGATATTTTTCAATGATGGATGGTAGAGCAAAGCTCCCGATTGTAAAGTTTTAACAGACATTCTAGCTCTCTGGTTATGCATCTGTATGTGAGATTTCTTGTTTTATGACAGTCAGTCTTTCTTACTCCACCTAAGTTTTCATCTCATACTGAGAGAGTTCGTGATTGATTGATTCGCATGAATTATTGCAATCATGTTATGATAAAGGATTTATTGTTGCATTATTGTGTTCTATGGTTTTCTGCGTTTGAATGTAAGAAGATCTTGTGTTTAGATGCCTTCTCCTACAGTCTGTTAGAAACCTGATGTTTATGACAAAACTTTGCATCTCTCTGATACAAGTCTTCCCCCTACTCACCCTTACTACAACTCACTATCTGAATTTTGTTTCGGAGTTAGAACAAATTTTGTTTGAGTTAGCTTCCATTCGATCACCTCTTTTATAAACAAATCGTGACATAAACTGATGGGCATCGGGATATGCTCCTGCTGCAATCCAGGAGCGACTTCCAACACCAACAATGCGTAATGGTTCTACCGTGAGGGTTCCCACGTCCGATACCTACAATTCCTTCCAATTTAGTTTATGTGTTTCATCAACAACATAATGATGTAGAACATATACATGAAAAACATTGTGAGTTTTATGCAAGTGGGGTGGAAGTACGAGACGATAGGTGATGGGTCTAATTTTCTCTTGGATTTTGAATGGTCCTATAAATCAAGGTGACAACTTTGTCCCCATCCCAAACCATATGGTACTCTTACTAGGCTTGATACAAATGAAAACCTTATCTCCCAATTTATAACTTCGGTCAGTCCTGTGTGCATCCGCATAACATTTCTGTCTATCCTATGCTTCCTTTAGTCTCTGCCTAATCTGAATCACCTGTTCCTCCATCTCTTGAATCAATTATTGCCCAACTGTTACTAGGTCTTCTAACCTCTCCCAACTCAATGGTGTTATGTGTGGCCTTCCATATAGAGCTTCGTAGGGTGGCATTCTAATGGAGCTATTAAAACTATTATTGTAGGTGAACTCTACCAAAGGTAGGTACTTCTCCCAATGGGTTTTATTAATCATGACATACATCCTAAGCATGTATTCCATGAATTTATTTATTCTCTTAGTTTGCCCATCTGTTTCAGGATGATAAGCTATGCTTAAGTTCAACTGAGTCCCCAATGCTGACTGTAAACTTGTCCAAAACCTAGAAGTGAATCTAGAGTCCCTATGTGAAATGATCTTCTTAGGTATCCCATGAAAATGGATGACCTCACTTACAAACACGCGTGCTACATCAGTAGCATCATAAGTGTCTCTAACCGGAATAAAATGAGCACTCTTGATTAACTTATCAACTATCACAAGAATGACATTGTGTCTATGAGATGTGAGTGGCAACCCCACAACAAAACCCATAGAAATGACTTCCCACTTGGTCATAGGAACATCATGTGGTTGTAGGAGACATGCCGAGTGATGGTGGTCGGCTTTCACTTGTTGAAACTCTAGGCACTTGGCGATGAAATGGACTACATCACGCTTCATGCTTACCTAGAAGAGGAGCCTCCTCATGTCTGCATACATTTTCTTCACACCTGGATACACACAATAAAGTGCTTTATGGGCTTCCTTTAGTATAATGCTTCGAATATCCCCACTTTCAGGGATGTACATCCTTCCTTGATATCTCAATAGTTTGTTTGCTTCCAGACTATATCCTTCATACTTCGGATCAAATTGCCTCCTATTTTGGAGGTTTGAGGTAAGATTTAAATACAAACTATCTCCAAGGAGTTGCGTCAACACACATTCCCTCAGATTGACCTTTAAGGGTACCAGGGAGAAGACATGTGGTCTCTTAGTCAAGGCATCTGTGACCACATTCTCTTTTCCCTTGATATATGAAATACCAAAATTGTACTCACTCATGAACTCACTCCATCGCCTTTGCCTGGAATTCAGATCCCTTTGATTGAAGAGATGTTTTAAACTTTGATGGCCCATTTTGAGCTCAAAGTTTCTCCCCACTAGATAGTGCCTCCAAAGTTTTAGAGCTAGAATTACAACTGCCAACTCTAAATCATGAGTAGCATAAAGATCCTTGTGTTTCTTCAACTTCCTTGACACATAAGCTATCACTCCTCCATCCTACATTAGTACGGCCCCCAACCCTTGCTTCGAGGCATCTGTGCATACTGTAAAGTCCTTTTCCATATACGACACTCGTAGAATTGGCACACTAGTTAGTAACCTCTTAAGCTCGATGAATGCACTATCACATTCTTCTGTCCATTCATACCTGACCCCCTTGCACTGTAAAGTGGTGATGGGTTTCAATATTTTAGATAACCCTTCCAAAAATCTCCAATAGTAACCTGCAAGCCCCATGAAGCTTCTCACCTCATGAGCATTTTTCGGCACTAGCCATTCCATAATGGCCTTTACCTTTTCTGGGTCCACATAGATTCTTTCACCAGAAATGATATGACCTAAATAGTGAATTTCTTTTTGGAAGAAGGAACACTTCAACAACTTCCCATACAAGTTGTTCTCTCTAAGGCAGAACAACACCACTCGCAAGTGTTCCTCATGCTCTCTTTCATTTTTGGAATAGATGAGGATGTCATCTAGAAGACTTGTACAAAACAGTCTAATTACTTTCAGAATATGCCATTCATGAGGCTCATGAATACTGTTGGTGCATTGGTTAACCCAAAAGGTACTACCATGAACTCATAATGCCCAAACCGAGTTCAAAAGGCAGTTTTAGGAATATCGCCTTCCTTAATCCTTAACTGGTGATACCCTGATCACAAATCAAACTTTGAGAATACAGTTGCTCCTTTCATGTGATCGAAGAGATAATCTATTCATGGCATTGGGTACCTGTTTTTCACTCTAGCTCAGTTCAAGTCTCTGTAATCTATACACAGTCATAAGGAACCATCTTTCTTCTTTACAAAAATTACTAGTGCACCCCAAGGTGAGACATTAGGCCTTATTAGTCCTAAGTCGAGTAACTCTTTCAACTGCATCTGCAACTCATAAAGTTCTAGTGCTGTCATCCTATACGGAGACTTGGAAATTGGTTCTGGACTAGGTTTTAGCTCAATAGTAAAATCAAGCTCCCTCTCAAGAGGTAGCCCTGGTAACTCGTTCAAAAAAACATCCTTAAATTCTGATAATACCAGGTACTGATCCAAGGAGGATCCTTTCCTTTCACTCACTGCTTCCACTACATAAAGCTGACACCCTTGCCTCAAGCACCATTTAACCTTCATAGTTGAGATAAAGCATAGAGACACCTTTCTCCGTACACCATGGATCTCTACTAGCCTTCCTTCGTCATCAACACAGAGCACCCTTTTTGTGAAACAATCTACCATAGCTCAATGGGCTTCTAACTAATCCATTCCAATGATTAGGTCATACGTTCCAAGGGAAGTGACGTATGCCTTCAACCTGGTAGTACACACTCCCAGGTCTACTAGACAATTATCAATGCTAGGTCCTATTGCTTGTTTTTTCCATGAAGCCATATCTACTTGTTTAAATTCGTCGGGCTCGTAGGCTACCAACCCACTTTTTTCTAATGTAGCTGGTGAAATGAAACTATCTGTAGCACCAGAATCAAATAAAATTTTAACATTGATATGATTTAGCATACCTGATGATTCCAACAATGTGTATTGATGTTCTGCCTGACGATTATTAACTGCTGCATAAATCTATGGCTACCACTTGCTCTTCCCATTGGGGCCTTTCCTTCCCTATGCAAAAATCATGATTGTAACTCTGGGCAGTCACGCTGGTAATGGGGTCCTCCACATCCCCAACATGTAACCCGAGATTGAACTTGTGTACTGCTCTGTGACGGTATCTGAAATGAGTTCCTTCCCCTGGAACTCCTGTCCCTACTAGCTACTCACTGAGATGGTCATGGATCTGCCTGCGTCATTGGTAATGAACGGGATGCTACACTCGTTGCCATTGAAATCCTTTTGGTGACTGTACTTGGTGCAACTCTATTACCATATGGAGGTGGCCTTGAGCCCCTTCCCCTGGGAAATGTCCTAGGGGCCTTCCCCACGAATCTAGGACGATGCAGAAAGGTCGATCTCGTACCTCCATTTAATTTCATGTGTTCTTCAACATAACATGCATTTTCAACTGCTTTCGCTACCGAAGATGGTTTCAACATCCGCACCATGGCCCTTATATTAGGGTTTAACCCATAGAAAAAGTGTTCTGCCTATCGTTGATCATTATCCATGTATGAAACATATTTGACCAATTCCATAAACCTGATCTCATATTCTTCTACGGTTCTGTTTCCCTATACTAGAGCATGAAATGCTCCCACCTATTGTTCCTCATAGTAAGTTGGTAGAAATTTCCTTTTGAACCTTTCCTCAAAAAGTTCCCAAGAGATGGTGTTCGGGGAAAGGTGCAATTGCCTCTCCAGGTTGCTCCACCAATTCAAGGCATTGTCTCTCAACTAAAAAATTGCTATCTTTGCCTTTGATGTGGATGCATAGTCTCTTAAGGTGAAATAGCTTGTCATGCAATCCAACCATGCCTCTGCACGTTCACTGGCATGACCCCAGCAAACTCTAGAAGTTTGATCTTCTGTAGTTTTCTAGTGATGTTTTCAGGTGGTGGCCATCCCATTGAATCCCTCGACACTCCAGGATTACCCATTCCAGATGGTGGGGGTTCCACTTCGATCCCTGTTAGCTGACGCCCCCTTAAAGTCTCATTTATGGCCTCCAAAGAGCACAGAATGAGAGCTAATTCAGGCGATGGTGGTGGCTGCGTTGGCAGTCTCTGCATTGATTCCCCTCTACCTTGATTTCCTCTCATCTTAAACATCCTATATACTTGAATCTGCATCAACCAATGTTCATCAGGGTGATTCTAGGACATTTCACATTTGCGCAACTTAAACTAGAAAACAGGGTCAGGTGTAAGTTATTTTTACTTGTGTGTAAACAGACGTTACTCTCTTTAGGGGAAGTGGCTAGGTTAGGGTTAAAGCGCCTAAGATTGATGTCTTCACCTAAGAAAACTATTGACCCTATCACCTGGTAGTTACGCTAGCACTGTACCACACTAGCCTATTCCTCTAACTTACCTTCCCAGTGTGCACGAAGTCCCCTCATGCTTATCCTAGTCTAAGTCCTTAAACTTTTCGCTTAAACAATTTAATTAGTCGCTTTAACTAGTTTTAAATTAAACATGAATCATAAAATTAAATATAATTTAAACATTAATTACTAATGATTAATTAGTGATTCTATTCTAATGATTAATTACTTTTAATTAATCATATTAATTATACTAATGAAACATACTCAATTACCTTGATTAATCATAATTACTTCAATTTTATTTTAAAACATATAATATTTAATTTAATGTTTTCTTATAACACAAAATATTTAATTTAATATTTAAAACATATAATATTCTTAAATAATTAAATTTTAAGCTAAAATTTTAAACTAAATATAAGCAATTAAAATTTAAAATTTAATTATATAAGAATATTTAATAAAATAAAAAAAAATAAAAAAATAAATTAGGATAATCAAATAATCAATACGAAAAAATAATAAATAAATAAAATAAAAATAAATAAAAATTAGAATAATAAAAATAAATTAGAATAAAATAAAGTGCAGGCATGCATGAAGCCCACGTGCCCCACGCCTATTTCCTCCCGCTCTCCTTAACCTAACCCTACACCTCACTTTCATTCTCATGGATGGCGCAGCGGTAAGTTGTTCCGGAGTGGCTGTAGGAGGTCTCGCCTTGATGGATTTGGCCCTTGCCTGAGGGCTCCTCCCCGTGGCTTTGGCCTTGGCCTGCGGGCTCCTCTCTGGATGCGTAGTGCAACCCTTCCCCCCCCCCACCCCCTGCTCGTGAGCTCCTCCCTATGTGACGTGATGCCTGGTGCTTAGGCTCTCAGTCTCAACCAACTTGTGTTGTGTTGCAGGTGCTTTGATCAGTCGTGTAGTGATGATATTTTAATTTTCGTGGGTTTCTCTTTCTTGACTTTGTTGTTAGGCTTTGTGTTGGGTTATTGATTGGGGATTTGGCGAGAGCTTGGGAGAGAGATTGGGTTTGACGCTGGTTTGTGACTTGCATTTTGGTTGTGTGCTGGATTAGATATATGAAGAGAAGGATGTGTGCTGGATTAGATATATGAAGAGAAGGATTTGCACTTGCGTTGGCAATTATCTTTGCTAATGTGTGGATTTGTGGCTGCAGGTGCGAGTCATGAGGAATTTAGAGTGGTCTTTGGGCTTAGTGCTCATCGCTGGAATTTAATGACTTATTTTTTGTTTAACCAGTGATTTCATGTGCAGGTGCTAGCTCGAGGACTTTGAGCTTGAAGCTTGGACTTCAAACCTCAATCTTGGTCATGCAACAAAAGGGTAGTGAAAGAAATTTCTTCCTCGTGGGCTCTTCCTCCATGTGACTTATAGCTAGAGCTTGGGTACTGGCTTTGGCTCGATATTTTGGCTTCATTGTGTATGTTTTTTCTAAATCATATTGCATGTTGGTGTTTTCTTATGGGCGTTGGTTTGTATGTAGTTATTTTGGTAATTGACTTGTGTTGTTGATGGCTACAGATGCGTGGATCTATGACTCCCTTGGCTTTGTCGTTGGGTCTTTGCCTCTTTCTCACTGGTCATATCTCTGTCATCACTGTCAAAATCTGCAGGGTAATACGGTAAGCAAATGCGTTCTTCTTACTGTTGTCCTAGATATCATTTTCTGGTTTCTTTGTATGGTGGTGTGGCTTCAGCTCTTCCACTGCTAAATTGCTTCCAAAGACCAACCTAGAGTATACAACATTCCTTAATCTTTGTTGTCTTGTGGGCCAATTTCTGAGAATAGTATACAATGATGGTTTTCCATAACAATGATTTGCTTTCGTTGCTAAGTTTGGTATGGTATGTGATGCATAATTTGCATGTATATTTGATCTAAACATTTCATTGCATCCTCGTGACTAGATGTATGACTACTGTAACAAGGTTCCAATATGCAATTTGAAACTCAGATTTTGAGTAGTGAACACATATGCTTCCCATTTGTGCTTGGTGTATGCGCTTGGCTTGGTTTGGCGCTTAGGTGTTAGGCTCGGTCTAGTTTGGTCATTGGGTTCCTTCTTTAGGTTAGGGTTTGCAGGTTCATTTTATTTTTCTTTGTTAGCTCTTTTCTATATTTGGAAGGTCTGGGTTCCATTCCCATCGACCACCATATCCCACGGCTCTTGGTTACACGTTGGTTTAAATATTGTTTTTTTTTTAAGCATACTTTATAATACTAATTTTATTTAGAAAAGTAAGTAAATAAAAAAAAATTAAGTAATTTTGTATATACAAAAAAAAAAACAACAATTTTTTTTTTCAAAGAAAAGATCATCTATCTTTTATGAGGTTTCTTATAGGTTTTTTTCTTTTACAGGTTCATAGGTTCGCAGGTGTTGGTTCTCATAGATTAAGGACATCTTGGGGTTATTTTGTACCACCTACCCCTTCATATTACAACACTTTCTATGGTTTTCTGGGTTCTTTTACTTGTTAAAGGGATGTAGGTTATATATATATATTTTCTGTTGTTAAAGGGATGTAAGGGTTTCAGAGTTGCAAGCCGAGGTTTTCATGGTTGATTTAGTATCATAAGGTATAGAATTTAGCCTATAGTCAAGAGGATGGGTAGGTAGGTAGGCCCTTGGCCCCACATTGTAAACTAGGGTCTGATACCATGTGTAAGGCCTCTTCCTACAGAGCCTTATAAAATATAAATTTAATTATAAAACATAAATTTAATTAGAGAAATGCTATCCTAACATCTTCACAATTTCATAACCAACATATAACCATTCATATTAATTAAATTTTATGAGAAGATCATAATAAATTATATAACACAATAGAAAAATGAAAATACATACCTCTACCTGATGCTATCATTGTTCTGCAACTTTGCCTGATGCTCTGCTTGATGCACTGCCCAAAACCATCTAACCACCAAACCAGTTAGGAACAGAGCCTCTCTGTCTCCCTAGCTCTAGGATTCTATAAGGATTCCTGGCCCCCGAGCCCAAAACTCCCAGCAACAGGTGCCCCCTTGTAACAGTCCTTCCACAAGCTTCTCTAGCCAAAACCGGTAATATAGTCTTCCAATCTCCTAAAAAAAAATATCCCCTCAAAAATGCCCCAACATAGTCTCTTAATCTCAAAATAATGCTCCCTGCCAAGTCCCCTTCTCCCAAGTGTTTTTCCCCCTCATAACCCCCCTTTCCCATTCACTGCCTCTTCATTTCATTAAGACTCACCCACCTTATCTCTCCATTGAATGCCAACCACTTTATCCCTCCATTGAATGCCAACCACCTTATCCCATTCTCCTTAATGGTTCCATCCTTCGATATGTTAAGTTTTCTTTTAATAAATTAAAATTTATTAAAATTAAGTTCATTACCCAAATATTTAATAAGTTAATTAATTAATTAAACAATTAAATAATATACACTAAACAATTAATAATTCAGGATAACTAATTAATTAATTAATTAAACTTAATATACTTTAAACAATTATTTAACTGTGACAATTAATTATTTAACTAGGGTTGTTACAATAGGTACCTTTTACAACTATCCTTACATAAGCATTATCCCTAAAGGTAACACTACCTCCTTTTTCTTCCTTTAGGATGAGAAATTTTGTTTGATCCCATGTCATGTGTTTTGAAAATCAACTATCAATGTACCATTGGCTTCCTTTTTCTTGAGTATACATTGGAAGTCCACATTAATCCTTCTTTGGTTCATCTTGCTTCATTTTCCACACCTTTGTTTATTCTTCTCTATGATTAGTAAGATCATATTCTTCCTTGTTTTGTTTAGGGGACTTTATTATGTATCTTCTATAGACACGTGCTATGTTTCCATGTTATTCCACTTATAACATTCAATATCATAATCAAGTAGAGGAGAAAATGAATAGTATTTTATGTTATAAAACCCATGAGAACTTATGGTTGTGGTTCTCATATAATCTTCCGTTCAGTTCATGTGAGGACATCTATCTTTGCTTCTCACATGGTCACTTTTTGTATAAGATCTAAAATTTGTTTCTTTATTACCAAAATTATTGCAAGAAAAATATTAGCCAAGGAAGATATTTTGATACTAGGTTGTGAAAGGCCTTATTGGTGGAACAAATCTTCTAAACTCATTCTTGTTGTTCTTCTGAGAAGAATCAGGTCTATGTTTATCATCATTTCCTTTCCTATTGTTTCTTTCATTGTTTATGGATCATTTGATAATTTTAGCATAGCTATTAGGATTCTTCATTTTCCTTTTCTAATGGCTTTGTTACCTTAGTGATTGCATTACCCTTAGGGTTCTTTTGTTTTTCGTCATAGCTAAGACCTGTCTTGATGAATGATGACCTTTAGAAACTGAGGACCTCTTTTAAATTTTTAGTTCTCTTTCCAAACTTCAATTGATCATTTGACTTCTTCAATTCCTCTTTTAATGAGAAAAATTCATATTCTAACTTCTCATAGGTTTCTTCATTTTCTTTGAGACGAATTTTCACAACTTCTTCCATATACCTTTTCCTTCTTCTAGATGAATCTTTAGGATAATACCATATTCTCTATTTTTTCAAGATCATGATCCTTCTTTTCATGTTTATGCAATTTCTCCTTCTACTTTATATTCTTTTTCCTAATCATTCCTATTCCTTCTAAGGAGCTAATGAGTTCTACTTCAAGACCTTATTCTTTTGAATCTAGCTTTTCTTTTTTATTATATTCACTTTCTTCATTGGAAGGATTTTTTTCCATGGTTTTGGAGAGAGATTCTTATTTATAATAAATACCTTCCCTTTATGCATATGAAAAATTATAAACAAAATGTACTATTCTACCAAAATTAAAACATATTAAGGGTATCTTACCTTTGTATTTTCCAGATCCTCCTTTTAGCTTTCTCGCAAATTGTGCTTCTTTTGTCTTTGATTTACAATTGGAACAATCACCAGATATCTCTTCATAAATGTTTTGTAGCTTATCCCAAATTTGTTTATATGATGTACACTTCAATACCTTGATAGTCTCATAATCTAATAGGCCACTCAATATGACATCTATTTCTTTTGAATTGTTTTCACTTAACTCATTACCAGTTTCATATATAAAACCTAGTGTGAATTATTCCCAAATACCAAACCCAAGGGCCATAAAATATGTGTTCATTCTTATAATCCACGATGAATATTTTTTTCCATCAAACAAAGGAGATATGTTTATGGGGAAACCTTCCTTACAATCCATATATGATCAAGATATGTATTCCAGTGGTTAAACTGTTTATGAAGGAACCTGCTCTAATATGAATAGTTGAATTAATGCTTATACTGAGGGGGGGTGAATTAGTATAATATAATTTTTAATTTAATTGATAATTCATCAATCATTCATTAAATTTAAACAATTTAATGCGTGTATACTCAAATCATATTACACATAGTTTAACTTGGAAACCATTGCAGGAGAAAACCACAAAACCTTATCTTTATAAATGTTTGTAATACCAACCTATTGTTACAAATATTTTAGGAACGAACCTACTAGAGATGTCAATATCCTTAGTTCAACACCAAATTAGAAAGATATTATGTAGCCACCAAACTACTAGAGACACCAATCTCCTCAATTGAGAACCACTGCAAAAATGTATTGTGTGGCACTATTGACGATTAAAATAGCAACGAGGAATTTTCCCGTAAGGTATTTCTAAATCCTATTATTATAAGTTAACGATATATATAATACTAGTAGGTGGGACCCCCTTGTATATTGGAGGATCAGATTTGGTTCTTATTTGATGTTATGTCATTGTTCCACACTGCTTACAGGTTTGGGCATGATTGATGTTCCAAGGTTGGTTCTATTTGCAACAAATGGGTGATGGATAATTCATGCTACGAGTGGGTTTCTTTAGTCTAAATTCTCAATTCCATGTCACAAGGAGCTTATGAGAATTGTTATTTCAGTGATAATTGCACCATGATCTATTACATAACAAACCTACACAAAATATATGTTAGTCATGGAAAAGAATAAAAGAAATATGGCAACAAATCTAAAGAAGCGATTAAACTATGCTACTACGCTACACTACATGCATTAAAATTAAAAGATTTTTGTTAGTCCTAGCTAACATGTTAGTAGCTATGTGATTTATTGCATTATATGAAAAAATGGTTGATATGTGTTATGGTGTAGTTGGAAATGGTTAAATCTGATATGGGTGGCGCGTTTGAGAAGTGATGGATGTTAAGTTCAATGCATAGATTAATTAAGAGGATTAATGGAAGGTTGGTTGGAGTGTATTAAGGAATTGAATGAGTGGGGGTGGAGGCGACGTTCATTTACTGCACGTCACTCATACTCCTTCCACTGGTAGTCACCTTAGCTGGGCTATTTTTCAACTGTGTTTTGTTGTGGTTAAGCTCTGATTTTCAAGCACAGGAAGAACCGCTCAGACAAGCTTGTGTTTTTAAGGTTTTCTTGGTTACATGTATATATTTTTGCCATCCATGAATCTGCTCTGGTTATGAAATAGATATTGGCTAAGGATGCATGGGTCTGTGATTTCCTTGAGATTGAAAACTATGTAGACTTATTTTTTTCTCTAGAATGGTTGTTGTGTGGTTTTCATTACAATTATTGTTGAAGTCATAGTTTCATTTATCTTTTTGAATGCTAGAAGCCATGAAGGCTCTCTGTCATCCTTATTGATTTTGGTTGAAGGGTTTCTTTCAGTCCAGATTGGTTGGTTGTCTACACATTCTCTTTTTTTTGTGTCACCATACCTAGTCGTTTTGTTTTTATGGGGTTGTTGGGTTTGAACCGCCTTGTGTCACCACATATTGTTTCACCCAAGTATGGGTTTGTTCATGCTACTAATGTTTGCGCAATGGGTTATGATGGCTATAATACCTAGGGGCCTGATTAAGGTTGATTGATATTTCTCGGCTCTATTTTATCTAAGCATGGTCAATTGGTTGATTGGGAAAACCACGAGGGTTATACCCTACGTGTTCTCGGTGTGATTACAGGACCAAAATGAAGCCTTGATCCTCTGTTCATAGTCTCTCCTATCTCACCCTGTCTGTGAAGTTATTGGTGGTATGCCTCGTGTGTCCATTGTATGATCTCGGGGGTTCTCACCTGGTGTTGGGGGTCGACTCTAGTCTCCCTATGATGTTCCATAGAGAGAACCCTTGATTTCTCAAAGACCAGTTTTTGATAAAGGGAAGCGTTATGTCTTGTCGGGTATACTATTGATTTTTATGATTTGGTGGTGTATCATCGACAGTGTTTGATTGTTGTCTTGTCTCTACTGATTATGTTGACAATGGTGTTAGTTATTGGTATTTATTCACTGCATTCGTTATTATAACAATCTAATTGATAAGCTTGGCATGGTTAATTGCTTGATTGGAGAATTGGAATTCAATACACAGTCGTTGGCTCTTACATTGTAATTATTGAATTGTTAACCCAACATTAGTTTATAATTGATTAAGTCACATCAATGCTTCATGCATAATGCATTGGTATGTGTGGGATTCCTATAGCATGTTAGTTTGAGTTAATGGTTGTTGTGGTTGTATGCTTTAAATTTCCAAATGGGAGTATTGAAATCATGATAGTTGTGGTGTGGTTGTCCACTGTGTATGTTATGGATATTGTTTTATTACACCATCAGAGAGGGGCACAAGTTTTATAACAATATGGTTTTGTCATAGTTTGATTAAATTGAGAAATGGATTTAGGCATACTGTCGTCATTTCCTTGTTTTGGATTGATAGTTCAACGTCGTTTGATGTTTAGATACAGAGTAAATGACATGTACATTCACTGTAATGCTCGTGCATTTTGTTGAATGGACTATGTATCATACAATATCATATAAGTTGAAGTAGTGATTGTTGTGCATTTAAATGACAAGTCAGGGTTATTGAAATGTGATATATTGATAATTGTGTTTTGACTATCCATGTGTATAGTTGATGGATATCATGCATTATATCATAGGTGAGAATGGATTCTGTGACAGCGTGGTCCCATTATAACTTAATTGTTAAATGGAATTGGGGAATAAAATCGAGCATGATTTTTGTGTCTGTGTTGATGAATGAAATAGATTTATGGACAATGGTTGATGTGTTGATGTTGAACAGGGTGAAATTAGGTGACTGTGTATTCATTTGGGAATTGTTTTAAGACATTAAATGGATAAATGAAAAGAAATAAAACTCTTATACAGGTTTTTGTGCAATGCATATTGTCTCGTCTTAGTGAAATTGTATTAAAGATTTGATTGCAAATAGTAAGAAAGTTGATACACATAATTGATTGAATTATACACAATAGTTATTTAATTGAGCACAATGATTATTTGGTTGGTGTTGGACCTTTTGTGTTTGATATATAATGGTTTTATGGATTTCTTAATTAATTTTATGAACAATATCCGCACTCTTTACCTACCATTATTTCACTTTTTGCTAATTACAATCCCCTCGCCTTATCATATCCATTTTTCACTCCTTGTTCCTAAAATTTAATTAAAGTTAAGATAATGATGTATTGTAATAGTTTGAAATCGTAGTTTCTTGGATGGATTACGACATGTTCCTTGGTTTACATTACAGTTGATTGTGTGTTGTCTGTGAGCAGTAACCATGTTTCTTTTCCCCCTCATTTTAACATTTTTTTCGCTCAATGCAAACCCCTCGCACATCCCAGAACATTTTGTTCACCCCCTGCTCATTAACAACAATTAAGCAATTTGAATGGATTGGATTGCATGAGCCTGATATGTTGTTGAGACAAAATTTATTTCATATTTTAAAGGATCTGTCATGTATGGTTGTTAAAAGAACTATTTTCTAATCAATCATGCATGCAAGAATGAGATTTTTCAGCTGAGGTATCCATGGCAGAGGTAACCGAGAAAGAGGAAATTGGAACAGGGGCCCTAGAAGGCCTATATTCTCCATTCACTTTGATGCTGACTCACAAGAGTTAGGCAAGCCTTTCCAGGCTGGATTTTTCAATTGGATTTGGCAAGGAGTGGTCCAACCTAGGCATGAAAGGCATCTCTTCCAAGTTCCACAAGCCCCTAGTATTCTCATACCCCCTCATTTCTCATTGCAATGAGAGGTTCCCAAAAATGATGGATGGAAAGAGATTGTCCACCCAACAACCTCCTAACATTGTATCTAGCCCATTTTGTCTTTACCTGCTCCCCCTCCTATCAATTTGATTTTCCCAGCTTCCCCTTTCCACTCACTAGTTCAGTCCTCTCACGCTAGCAAAAGGTTGAAAGCTGAGGCCCACCATGCCCTTGACAAAGGAAAATCCATTGTCGCCCCTTCCTCACCCTGCAATGGCTCTTATAAATCCGTGTCTTCCCAGATGCATTTGAGGGATGATTTTTCTCATGTGATCAAAGAGATTAGGCCTAAAGGCTCCACACAGCTAAAGGAAAATTCAGAAAGATCGATGGGTGATAGAAACAACAAGGGAAATATTGCATCTCAGAGTGGAAAATATGGTTTTTGAGTTTTGTTTTATTTATTGTTGATGACAGTTGACTTCAAAGGTTTTGGACAACATGTTTTTTTTGGATATATGAGTAATATATTTTTGAAAATAATTTCAAATAATGAGATAATTTGTCAAACATGAATGTGATGATGGGAGTCGCAAAGAGGAATGTTTTTGTTTAATTAAGTAGTTATGTTATGATTGTTAAGAGATAAAGGGAGTCACAGGGGTTCCCACCTACTAGTTATTATTTATTTGAAACCCTTATTATGATTTATTACTTTTCCCCCTAACTAAAAAGTTGGTTGAATTTTTAGTTAACTTAACTAATGAAGTAGTTCAACTACTTCAACCAATTCTAATTTGCTTAAAGGAAAAAGGAAAGGGAGGAACAAGAGGAGGATAGAAGGAGAAGCATAGTAAGGTTTGTTATTTGATTTGTGTTGAGATAATTCAGTTTTCATTCATTAATTAATTTGTCACAAGCCTAATTCTTTTTTATGATAGCAGGGTCTTATTGAAGATGACAAGATTTAGGGATAAATGACATCATTCAGACACTTATTTTTCAAAGGTGTTGATCTATCTTTGATAGTCTGTGTATAATTTTCTGTTTGTGAATTAGTTTTCATGACTGACAAAGGCTATTGTGCAGAGTCAAGTGGGAAAAAATCTATGGAAAGATGATCCAAATTTTAGAGTTCAGTTTTTTATTTTCTGTGAGAGGTCCTTTTGTATGTTTCATTGGGGACGCCTAAGTTTGACTTTGGTCCAAAACTTCTTCATGAAATTTTGTAAAGAGAATGAATCTTTGATGAATTGGAATGAAATAAAGTATTTCTTTCTGTCTCATCTGTCTTGATTATCATCTTGGTGTCTTTACTTCTGTCTCTACATTTATTTCAAAAATTGTTGTATTCAGAAAATCATATAAATAATGAATTTTCTAGCAAGATTTTATTTGTAAAAATACTAGCCTAAGCAATTGTAATCAATACTTGAGAGTTAGGATATTATTTTTGATGGCTATAAACATAGGGTGAAATTCTTGTCTATTTTTCTTTAGCCAAGAAAAATCTGAAAATGCTTGAGTAAGATCATTTCATATCTTTTCCTCAACATGCACCAACCTATTGGAGACACCAATATCTTCAGTTGAAAACCAAATTAGTAAGACCTATATAGGAACCAACCTAATATATTCATACACATAGTACTTCTAACCTCACTTTCATGTTTCATAATTCATGTATTTCATAGCATCATCATACCCTTAACTTCCATTCTCTAGCACCTCTGTTTGCTTCATACCCTAGACATAGCTTCAAACTCTAGTCAAATTTCATTTTCATGCCTTAAATAATATCATAGAATCATCCCAAAAATAGAATTCTATACTTTATCATAAAAACCTCAAAATACCTCACTTTGTAGCATCATAGACTTTAGTCTTTCATAACGTACCCTTACCACTTTAAGAAAAATCCTTGTGCATACATTTAGACCCCAAAAATACTCTCCATATTCTCTTGCACACCTAAAATCTCTTTTGTTCACCTAATACTTCAACATTTTTCTTGGATAATCTTCAAATGTACACATATATCCTATATTTATACTGTTTTTTTTCTCACTTTTACAGCTGACCTATAAAGACTGGTTGCGCTGACCTAACATTTATGGCTGGGTTGTCTGATAGAAAAAATCATATCTCCTCATTTGTAAGGAGTTAGATGGAGTCCCATATATCAATGTAAATGTCTTGTAACAATATTTCCAACCATATAACCTATGCACCCATTTGATCTAGGAATTTAGAGTAAAAGTGCATTAAAACATAGCGCATTCAAACTGAGCATTGAAAATTAAAAAAAACAAATTCCAACAATATTCATCTTGCAATATTTGTCTTGGAGATATATAGTCCCCCTCTGTATTTGAAATCAATGACAACAATATTTCCAATATATTGATATCTTATCTTGGTGTGCAATCACTGAAGAGGTGTTACATTTTTCCTTCAGTGTGTTGATTATAAATTATATACCATTCTTGATTAAGAGGTATTGGTTACACTTTCTCATGAATATAAAATCAATAATATAAATATCAGGGATATGAAACACTACATTGTAGACATGAAGAGGTGCTACATTGAATTTTATTTCATGAATAAAATTTGCATAGATAACATATATAAGGTTACTCTGCATGGTAAATTTTAACTCTAAATCCTTATAGACCCAAGTCAAACCTTATGGATGATGGTTATCATTCATTTATAAACCAATATTATTGATTGGATCCTTTGTAATGAGGTTTTCCTATCAACAATAATTGAATAGAGCATTTACCATGTTGTATTGGTTTGATTCTATATATGGAATAGTTTTGTCATATCCTTCTCATCTTTCTAATGAAGGATACTTAGGATGACCTCCTTCTACAAAAATGTAAAGGAAATATTTTCAATCACATCCTAGATTCGTTTTGTCTCCCTTCCCATTTCCATTAGAAAAATCTTATTCTTGGATTTCTTCTACTTCTGGTTCTTATGATTCAAATTTGGATCAAATTTCCATTTTTTTTGTTTGTTTGACCATCAATGTTGAAATTAAAATAGGGGTTATTAGGGTCCTTGCATACATGTGCAATGATTATAGTATTCTTGCTTGTTTGGTATCTCTTATTATTCTCACCGTTATTGGAAGCTCTATATTGGTCTAACTTCTTTGAACCATTTGGATACTACCCATTTCACTTGCTAGAATAAATTTACAAATCCTATACAAAGATGTAATATAAGGACTTCGGTTTGAATAACATAACTTGCATGCCTCTTTATTTCACCATGAATATAGACCAAGTCCTTTATGTCTAATACACAACTATAAATATCCACATCACAACTATAAACAAACAACTTGAAGTCACTCATCTAGATAAATCCATCTAAGTAAAGTTATGCTAAAAAAAATCCACTAGGAACTTAAGGACCTCTTTCTCTTGATATCATATTGTAGCCTTTTTACCTTATTTGTCAACTAGGGTTGGATTTCGAAGCACACCAAGGAAGCAAAGGACTCATCCCAAGGGGGGGTATTTAGAGCCCATTTGACATCAACAATATCATCCACCAGGTGTTTTCCTTTGTATTTTCATTGTGGTAATGAAAATATTACATTCTTTGAATTCAAATTTTATTTACGCGATGTGCCCTTCAAGACACACTCCTTGCTCCAATGGTGCGACTCCCCTTTGACTAGTTTTGGTAGTTGTCCAACCCCTAGATTCAATACTCAATTCGGGCGACCTTGTGAGAGACTAAGGGATTCTAAAGAATAAGGAACTTCCTTATTGCGTGCCCCTTAGAAATATTCATGAGTAACTGTCTCAGTCTACCCTCACAACATCATTGACCTCTCAAACTAGGTAATCATTAACCTACAATTCGAGCCATGGAGGGAGTGTTAGTAGGATGTGATAGGGATGTTTACACACCTCTCCCTCAATATATGGTGTATGTGCATGGCCCCTTTAGTCCTTATGTGAGTTATATTAGCAAGCAATCATCACCCTGCATCCTTCAACGAAACATTGTCAATGATCCATATGTAAAATCATACTATAAACAATCATATGTCACATATGCATAAATGAAATACTCAAACCAATAAAATCCATTCCCTAAATCAATATGGAATCCAAGGAGGTCCATTGATTCCCTCAGCATCCATAATATGTCCAGTGTCCTGCACACTGAGGGAAACTCGTCAATAACATCTGTCAATACGCATATAAAAAGTAACATAAAATCACAATCCATCAACATCATCATAAGAATCCATAAGACAAATAATAACCATGTAATATAACCGGATCACTTGTACGCAAGTTTCCCCAAAGAATAAGTTGATAACATGTGCTCGCAAGAGTGGGATGTTACATACACCCCTCTTGTTCTAAACTTCGTCCTAAATTTGTACAATATATAAAATGCAGTAATAAAAGTATCTAACAAGATATATATGTCTAAACTATCAAATAATTAAGGAATTGTTAACACATATCAAATGCGTCCTCCTAGTTAGCTGAGTGTGGACTATAATTGTCCCACTAGACCTTGACCTGATCGACTATTCAATGCCATAGTTGCTAAATGTGATGGTCCAGAATGTGGATTGGATCCATTGTGAATGCACCCTCATCCGACACATGCAAGGAACTCATGCCAATCACATATGTATGATCACTAACATAATTTTGCAAAACAGATACATGAAAAATATCGTGCATATGCCACAAAGAATCAGGCAAGGCTATTTGATAGGCCACGGGTCCTTAGGATATATTTTAGCACCCCTTCCAAACTTGATCAAACTTTTTTACGGTTTCACCTGCAAGAAAACTCGGTCTCCAACTTCATAATTGTTGTCAACGTGATGCACATCAACAGAACTCTTCTTTCGATCTTTCGCCTCTTTTATCCTTTTTCTTATCGTTTGCATTTGTTATTCCATTTCTTGGATTTCTTCTACTCCTACTAGGACCCTATCCTTAAGTATATCCCATCTCAATGGCATTTGACACAGTCGCCCATAAAGAAACTCAAATGGTTCCATATTAATGGTACTTTGATAGTTGTTGTTGCATGCAAATTCTACTAGTGGCAATAACTCTTCCCAACAATTTTTTTGGTCCATCACATACATACACAACATATCTTCCAAAATTTGGTTCATTCTTTCTGTCTGCCCATCGGTCTCAGGGTGATATGTTGTACTAAAGTTCATTTGTGTCCCCAAGGTTGCTTGGAAACTGGTCCAAAAACATCCTGTAAACACTTATCCTCTATCGGATATGATCATTTTTGGCACACCATGTAACCTCAGAATATCGCTATGTCTGGTGCATGATACATCGTTCGTATAGGAATAAAATGTGCACTCTTCGTCAGAGTGTCAACTACCATGAAAATCAAGTTATGCCTCCTTGTTGTTAGTGGAAATCCAAAAATAAATTCCATTGAAATAACCTCCCATTTCGATTTTTTAATAGTGTGTGGTTGTAGTAATCCTGTTGGATGTCTATGTTCATCCTTCACTTGCTGACATTCTAGACATCACACCGCATAACTAACTATGTCTTCCTTCATTCCTCTCTATAACAATGAAGGCTTAAGGTCTTCCTTCATCTTCGTGACTCCTGGATGAACCATGTACACTACTCTATGAGCTTCTCTTAAGATCAAACTTCTCAATTCATTGTTAGGAGGTATATAAATCTTGTTATTATACCTCATTAGTCTGTCATTTTCCAATGCATAACCTTCAAAATTTGGCACCATCATGGTGTCTTGTCTGATATTTTCCTTAACATCCTTGTACTAGTCATCGTTGATCTGTATAGTTAGAATATTTTCTTGAAGATTCATCTGAAAAGGTATCACTGAGAATATGCATGGTCTCTGACTCAATGCATATTCCACTCTATTCATTGTTCCTTTAATCTATGTGATCTCAAAATCGTATTCGCTAAGTAATTATGACCAACTCCTTTGTCGCGCATTCAAGTCACACTGTGTAAATATGTGTTCTAATCCATAGTGATTTGTTTTTAGTTCAAATTTTCATCCAATCAGATAAGGTCTCCACACTCTCAAGGCATACACAATGGCCAATAAATAAAAATCATGCATTTGGTAGTTCTCCTCATTCTTTCTTAATTTCCTTGAGATGTAAGTGATCACTCGGCCATATTGCATCAATAATCCGCCTAAACCTTCTTTGGGCGTGTCTGTGCATACCAAAAATTTGATGTCCATGTCGGGGAATTTTAGTATCAGCGTTGTTGTCAAAAATTCCTTGAGCCTTTGAAATGCTTCTGCACATTTCTCGGTCCATAAAAACTTCTTGTTTTTTTTCTGCAATTCCGTGATTGGATTTTCTATCTTCAAAAAACCTTCGACCAACCATCGGTAATATCTGGATAAACCCATAAAGTTGCATACTTCTTGTAAGTTTGTTGGCACAGGCCATTCCATAATAGCCTCTAACTTTTTTGGATCCACAATGATTCCTACTTCAGATATAACATGCCCTATGTAATGAGTCCTTGATTGGTAAAAAGAAAATTTCGACATTTTCCCTTATAATTTGTTTTCTCGTAAACATTGTAGTACTAAGCATAAATGTTTGTCATGTTATTCTGTCATATGGTAATATATCAATATGTCATCAATGAATAATTGAACAAATTTGTCCAAGTATTAGTGGAACACCCCATTCATAAAACTCATAAATACCGCCAGGGTGTTTGTCAGTCCAAAAGGTAAAACAATAAACTTGTAATGTTTGAACATCATCTTGAAAGAGGTATTAGGAATGTATTCCTCTTTAATTATTAATTGGGGATAAAATGTTCTCAATTATGTCTTTGAAAACACTGTCTCTCCTTTCATTTGATAAAAAAAATAGTCTATTCTAGACAACGGATACTGGTTCTTGATCATTTCCTTGTTCAATTGATGATAGTCAATACAAAGTCTCCATGACCCGTCCTTATTTCTTATGAAAATAACAGGTGCACCCCAAGGTGACACACTTGGACATATAAGTCTTAGGTTCAACAAATCCTTCAGTTTCATTTTCAACTCCTATAACTTAGGTGTTGACATTCGATAAGGTGTTCTTGTTATCGGTTCAATTCTAGCTTTCGGGTCGATTATAAACTCCAATTCTCTTTCGGGAAGCAAGCTCAGTAACTCTTCTGGAAACACATCATCAAACTGTCATACTACTGGAAGGTTTTCTAACCCTCCCACCTCGCCCTTGTCATTTATCTCTAATATTTCATATAACTTACATCATTTGTGCATGCTCTTTTGTGCCATATGTAGGGAAGAAATGAACCTCAAGGTCACTCTCTGGTTTATTCCCATGATCACCCTTCTCTATCCATCATCATTGGTCAAACTCATTCATTTTGTCTTACAGGTGAGTATCGCATCATGCAATCCAAACCAGTCCATACATATTATGATGTCATACGATCCTAAGATCATGACATATACATCATACTTCTTTACAAAATCTCTCAAGTTAATGCAATAGTTTGTAACCCTTCCTCCAAGCATCTGTTTGGCACCCAAATCCATTTCTATGTATCTAAACTCGTCCTATTCAGAGTCTTTCACCTTAATTATATTCAATACTGCACTAGAAATAAATCTCTCTGTAGCATTGAGATCTATGAAAATAATAAAAGTTTTGTCAGTGATGGTACCTGATGTCTTGAGAACAGTTGACTGGTGCTCATCCTGGTAGTTATTCACCACTTCATGGATCTTGTGTACCTTGCCAAAATATCCAACTGTAATAAATATCCAAATATATTTGGTCTAGTACTCCTGGACCCTGAAGTAGAAGTTGTTGGCCTGTCAGCCTAAAATCTTGGTATGTTTTGTTGAACATGCCTAAACTATTGTTGTTGTGGGAGATGTTGTTGCTGATGTAGTGGTCCTTTGTAGGGAGTCGTCTACTGAGGATTCGTTCACTATGGTGTCATGAACGTGGATCCTCTCGACGTATCTTGGTATCCTGATGTTTGTCTAGTTGGTGCATGATGTTGTTGCACACCTGATGTTTTCTGTCTAGTCGGTTTTGTAGGAGTCCTACCTTGACCCTCACTGGTCCACTGCTTATCAACTATGAGGGCCTTTTGGACTACATTGTGCAAGTTCTGAGGCATTAGGATCCTCACCTTCACATGAATGTTGAAATTAAGGTCGAACACAAACTTGTTGAATTTTATCTTCTCTGTGTTTAGGTGTGGAGCATACCTAAGCATCTCCATGAATCGAGCCTCATACTCTGTCACCGTACAACCACCCTGTCATAAGGCATTAAACTCATTGAGCTAACACTCGATGAATTCCTCTGATAAATTCCTCTCTTGGAATCGCTTCTCGAACAGTTCCCAAGACATGTCTTCGACGACCATGTTTAGCTAAGTCAAAAGCATATTCCACCATAGAAGAGCACTTCCCTTCAGCTGAAATACTGCCATGTGGACTTTCATGTTGGAGGTGTAGTCATGAAGTGAAAAACACATCGTCATGTTCTCCAACCATGGCTGGGCAACTGATTCATACGTGGCACCCATGAAATTGATAAACTTAACCTTCTCAAGTTCTCTGTGAATGCTACCAGTACCAGCTGGGGTGCGTTGTGAACCCTCATTGGATACAGGAATGTTGGACTCATCTCTATCTAGTCGATTAATCAAGGCGTATGACATCCCCTGAAAGGACCTCATCAACCCAACCACATCCAACACAACAATCTACTCCTGCCCAATGACTTGTTCTTCTCCTTGGAGGTTAGACCCCTCTAGCATGGATGCTACTAGAGGCGTCACACCTCCACCCCTAGCACCATGTCGTCTACCTCCACGACGTCCTCTAACCATGATTACTTGCATGGAAAAGTTTCAATTTTAATTAGCGGTAAGTTATTAATCAAGTGTTTAATACAGAGGAAGGTGCAATGATCCCAAGTTGTAGGGTTGAACCCGCTCTGATACCATCTCTAACAACCCCCTTCATTACGACTATGGATAGTGAGGTACAATAGGTATTATTATTTTTTTTTAATCATTAGGAAATTAACATCAACACATAATTCACTACTACATATGGGCGGATTATTCCACGAAATCTTTCCACGTTTCCATTATTTTCACGTTTTTTTTAAATAGGGTAGGATTTTCATTGATATTTCCATGAAATTTCATCGATATAGCCAATAATAGGTTTTCTAACTTGGTCAGGATTTTTTTCGCTATTACCACGAAAGTTCATTGCTATTGGCACAAAAGAATTCCTATCTCATTGGTCGGTGTTAATGGCTAGTTGACTAGTTGATCTATATATATGTGACTTTAAGAGACTTTGTGACAAAATTGCTATAGTTGCGACACTGTTTGTGGATTTTGTTTGAGCTGTTTATTTTTTCCGTCACCCACCGATTGAACAAATTCAATTCTCGATCTACATAGCTCGTCTTTTGAACTTGCAAGGTTAGTATATTTTTTTTATTGATGTACTCATTTAACTTGTAAATTTTTGTCCAAATGTTCAAATTTCATGTAGCTTGTTTTTTCCTTGTTAATATATTATATGTGTAGTACCATATTTCATGTCTTTTGTTTTTGGATCTAGTTAGTATATTCTATGGAAAAGGGTATGTGGATTCCATAATATTCTAGGTTTATGGAACCCACATACCCTTTTCCCTTTAATTGTAGCTAGAATGTATCTCTCTTTTCATTGATAAAGATATGGAAGTGCTCTTGAAACTCAACCCTGATCGGTGAAATGATAGTAATTGATTGTCATTTTCTTCTCTCTTTTATTTTTAAGAACTAACAAAAAAACACCAACAAAGCCTTATTGAAGCTTTGATACCACTTGTTACATCCCTAGTACCCAAATGGGATCACACTTGCATAAATTGAAAATAATATAACAATGGAAATAATCGTTGGGATACTTGCACACCTAATGGTTGGCTAGCACTTACTAAGTCAATTAAATGAATGAAGAAATCTCCATGATTAAAATCTTGAAGTTGATTTTTATATTGATAAATGATAAGTTATGGTATATATAAGATAGGGAGGAGACTCATGTTTATAACAATAAGATACATAAACACTAACCCTAAACTTATGTTAGGTGCATATGTCGTTATTATATAAACATTTGTACACATCTGACCTTATTATAAAGATGTTATCTATGTCATGATTAGGCACATAACAATCACTTTTAACTAACCACCTTCAACCATCTTAGCTTATGGTTAGCCACCTTGAACTTTCTTGGCTTATGACTAATTACCTTTAACAAATGAACTTATGATTATATACCATACTCTTGCAATATAAATAAAGTATATTTGTTTCAACTTTCTCAATAAAATCCACATACCCTTTTCTTATATGTGATGTTGTTTCTCTCAATTTTTTGTAATCACACACAATTATAGATGTAGTGATTAAACTTAGTTTGTAGTTGATGTAACTTGTTTATACACTATTTATAAGGAGTATCTAAAATATAAAAAAATCATGACGAAATCTACGATTATAACATGATGAAATCTACTAGTTAGAATGAAAAGTGAGAACATGCCAAAGTGTCTTAGAAAATAAAACTGTGACCACTGTAAGTAGCATAAAATTGTGACCATTGTATTTATATGCAA